>JANCRA010000264.1:0-140684 GCA_024362935.1 Setophaga petechia
GAATCACCCCAGACCATAAAAAGCCCCAAAAAGGATGGAATCCCCCCAAACCCTCAAAAGCCCCAAAAGGCAGGGAATCCCCCCAGACCCTAAAAAGGGGTGAAAGAGATGGAATCCCCCCAAACCCTAAAAGCCCACAAAATTGAGAGAATCACCCCAGACCATAAAAAGCCCCAAAAAGGATGGAATCCCCCCCAAACCCTCAAAAGCCCCAAAAGGCAGAGAATCCCCCCAGACCCTAAAAAGGGGTGAAAGGGAAGGGAATCCCCCCAAATCCTCAAAAGCCCCAAAAGGCAGGGAATCCCCCCAGACCATAAAAAGTCCCAAAAAGGATGGAATCCCCCCAAACCTTCAAAAGCCCCAAAAGGCAGGGAATCCCCCCAAACCCTAAAAAGGGGTGAAAGAGATGGAATCCCCCCAAACCCTCAAAAGCCCCAAAAGGCAGGGAATCCCCCCAGCCCCCCGTCACCCCCCGGCAGCGGGGGCTGCCCTGAGCGCTGCCCGTCCCGCAGACCGGCCGGGCGTGCGGGAGCCGCTGCGGGTGGAGGCGCTGCAGGAGCGGCTCTCGGAGGTGCTGCAGAGCTACATCCGCGCCCGGCACGCCGCGCCCGGCGGCCGCCTGCTCTACGCCAAGATGATCCAGAAACTCGCGGACCTGCGCAGCCTCAACGAGGAGCACTCGCGGCAGTACCGCTGCCTGTCCTTCCAGCCCGAGCACAGCATGCAGCTCACGCCGCTGCTGCTCGAGGTCTTCGGCAGCGACATCTCCTGAGCCGCCCGCACGGCGGGAGCGGCCCCGCGGGACGGGGAAGCAGCGCTGGGTGTGCGGGAGGAGCTGAGCCCGGGCAGGGGTCGGGGTCTGGGGTCGCTGCTCCGGGAGAAGCTTCGCCGCAGCTTCCCCGCAGCTCCGCGGGTGGTTTGGGGCCGGGCTGCCCCGAATCTCTTCTTTTTGCAATGTATGGAAGGGGAAGCGCCGGGAGATGAACTCGGGGTGCGGCTGTGGGTGCCGTGCTCTGCTCCCCTCCCCGAAATCCCACAGCAGCCGTGGGCTCAGACACCCCAAATCCCGGCCAGGAGGTGCCACGGGCGATGTCCCCACGGCTCCAAAGCGTCCGTGTGCTGCTGCCGCTGGACTGGGGTGAGCCAGAGGAGCAGAGAAAGCCCCGAGAGGGGAAATGTTGTCCTCGACCCTCAAAGGGAAGAGCAGGACGAGCTTTGTTTGCACTCCCTGGGAAGGGGGGAGCAGGGGCATCTCCAGGAGAGACCCCACTTTGGAGCGGGACCCCTCTGCGGGATGGGGTGATGACTGCTGGGCTGGGACAGGGACCCCATTTCCAGCTTGGCCTCCTCCCCCTGCCATGTTCTGTAGGTGGCTCCAGGCCGGGGCAAATCCTGGGAAGGAGGATTTGGGAGCTGGGGGGCTCCAGAGCCCTGGGAAGAGCCGTGACAGCCCCCCCGGGCCACGAGCAATGCTCAGAGGGTCCCCGGTGGCCGGAGGGTCCCCGGTGGCCGGAGGGTCCCCGGCTCGGGCCAATAAACTCCTGCTTGGGCAAACCAACTCAGCGCCAGGCTCGTGTGTCCGTCCGTCCATCCCTGTGTGTCCGTGCCTGTGTTTCTGGCCGTGCCGGGGCCGTGCAGGACCGTGTGTGTCTGTCCGGGACGTGTCCGTCTGTCTCTCTCCCGACCCAGCCCCGCGTGCTCCCGGTCCTCGCCGCCAGAGGGCGCTCGCCAGACCGAGCCACCGCTTTGGTCCCGCCCCCTGCGCGTGCGCACTCGCTGGGGGGCGGTGCTTAGGGCGGAGCTGAACCCGCGCAAGTGCGGGGCAAAATTGGCGGGAAGCGCTGATGAGGGGGGCGTGGCCATGAGGGGGCGTGGCTTCCCGGCGCCATGCGCGGTGCCGCGCGCGCAGCCCGGCTCGTGGTCATGGCCGCCGCCGGCACCGGGACGGGAACCGGGACGGGAACCGGGACCGGGCACAAGCGGCCGCACCCCGAGCCCGCCCCTCGCATCGGCACCCACGACGGCACCTTCCACTGCGACGAGGCGCTGGCGTGTTTCCTGCTGCGCCTCCTGCCCCGCTACCGGGTACGGCACCGGCAGCGCGCCCGGGGCATGAACGGGACGGCGGCACCCTGCGGAGCTGGGTCCCGGGCTCGTCCTCCGGGTCGCTCTTCTCTCGGTCCCATGTGGGGACACCTGAGCTCACCCAGCGGCCGCTCTTCATTCCCCGGTGCCACCTGGGTGTCACCCTTGTGTCCCCAGTCCTTCCACGGGGTCCCCGGTGCCACCTGGGGGGTCCCCCTTGTGTCCCCAGTCCCACCTGGGGGTCCTTGTTCTGTCCCCGGTCCCACCTGGGGGTCACTCTCGTGTCCCCCACCCCCTCCTCGGTGTCCCTCCCCGCTGTCCCTCGTCACCCGGAGCCGCTCCCGGGTGGCCCTGGGGACCCTCACGCGGTGTCCCCTGCAGGACGCGGAGATCGTGCGGACGCGGGACCCGCAGCGCCTGGCCGGCTGCGATGTCGTGGTGGACGTGGGGGGCGAGTACGACCCGGGGCGGCACCGCTACGACCACCACCAGAGGTGAGACCCCCGCCGGGGACAGCGGCACCGCCGGGGGTGCCCGCGGTGACCGCGTGGCCCCGCAGGTCCTTCACGGAGTCCATGCGGAGCCTGCGGCCGGACAAGCCCTGGAGCACGAAGCTGAGCAGCGCCGGGCTCGTCTATTGCCACTTCGGGGCGCAGATCCTGGCGGGGCTCCTGGGGCAGCCCGAGGACGGGCCCGTGGTCACAGCGCTCTATGACAAGGTGACAGCGGTGGCAGGGGGTTTGTCACCCTGCCGGGGTGACGGTTCTGCCCGAGGCTTGTCCCCGGTGGGGAAAGGGGAGCAGTTTGTGGCAGCTGCTGGGGCAGTTGTGCTTCTCCCTGCCCTCCCTTGCTGTCCCCTTGCTGCTCCTCATGTTTCTGTCCCCTCGCTGTCCCCAGCTGTACGAGAACTTTGTGGAGGAGATCGATGCCATGGACAACGGGATCGCGCCGGCGGCGGGGGAGCCGCGCTACGCCCTGAGCACCACCCTGAGCGCCCGCGTGGGGCACCTGAACCCCCGCTGGAACGACCCCGACCAGGACACCGAGGTGGGGACAGCCCTGGGGACAGACCCTGGGGACACCCTGCTTGGGGACACGCTGACCCCCGTGTCTCCAGGCAGGGCTGGGGACATTGCTGAGCCCCATATTCCCAGAGGGGTTGGGGCCACTGCTGGCCTCTGTGTCCCCAAGCAGGGTTCAGGATGCCTTGGGCACTGCTGACCCCCATGTCCCCAGGCAGGGCTGGGGACACTGCTGACCCCCGTGTCCCCAGGCAGGGTTCAGGAGGGCCATGGAGCTGGTGGGCACCGAGTTCCTGCAGCGCCTGGATTTCTACCACCGGGCCTGGCTGCCGGCGCGGGCGCTGGTGGAAGAGGCCGTGCGGCGCCGCCTCGAGGTAACGCCGAGCTGGTCTGGGGGGAATCTGGGATTCTGGGGGAGAATTGGGGTGTGGGGAGGTCAAATCTCTTCGGTAGAAACCTTCCCTGCACCCCATATCCTGCAGGAGGGCACTGGGAGGTTTCGGGGCAGCAGCCCAGGGTGGTTTTGGGAGTCACCCCCGTGTCCCCAAGCGTGTCCCCCCCGCAGGTGGACGCCAGCGGGCAGGTCCTGGAGCTGTCCCAGGGTGGCTGTCCCTGGAAGGAGCACCTGTTCCAGCTGGAGCGGGAGCTGGCCCTGCCCCGGCCGCTGCTGCTCGTGCTGTTCCCGGACCGGGGCGGGCAGTGGCGGGTGCAGAGCGTCCCCACAGCCCCCCACAGCTTCCAGAGCCGGTGAGACCCCTGCCCTGCCCTGCCACCGTCCCCCAGTGTGGCTGAGGTCACTCTCAACCCCCTGTCCCCCCTGCCCAGGCTCCCCCTGCCCGAGGCCTGGCGGGGGCTCCGGGACGAGGCGCTGTCCGAGCTGGCCGGAATCCCCGGCTGCGTCTTCGTCCACGCCAGCGGCTTCATCGGGGGCCACCGGACCCGGGAGGGGGCCCTGGAGATGGCCCGGAGGGCGCTGGAGCTCGGGGGGGGCACAGAGAGCACCTGAGCCCCCTCCCCAGCAGGGTCACCCCAAAAGGGACCCCCTGGCCCGGTGTGGGATGTGCAGGGAGCGTTCCCGCTGGGATCCTGGATTCTCCGGGGGATCTGCTGTGCTGGGGGGGCAGCAGCCCCTCCCGGGGGTCTCAGAGCACCCACCCCCTGTGCTGGACGGGTGCCAGCCCAGCCAGAGGCACTTTGGCTCCATTTCCTGGGAGTTTCACCCCGTTCCTGTCACATCCCTGCACCGAGGCGCTGCCAGCACCAGTAAAAACCAGTGTGTGCCCAGTGCCCAGTGGAGTGGCTGTTTGAGGGGTCCCGGGGGGGCTGCGTGTGACGCTGGGGGGGTGCTGTGACTCAGGGACAGCTGTGACCCCCCCACTTACAGCACGGGGACAGCAACTGGTGCCCCCCCGCCTCTGCTGGCACTGCTGCCATCCTACGTGTCACCAACACTGTGTCACCCTCCCCCTGTGTGTCACCCGTGTCACCAGCACCGCGGGGGGGTCACGGCGTCCCCTCCCTCCCGCTCGTTCGGGGCCATGCGGGCAGCCGGGCTGCTCCTGCTGCTGCTCCTGCTGCTGCCCCAGCACCCCCGGGCCGGTTCCCGGTGCCCCGGGGAGGCTCCGCCGGTGCCGCTCCCACCCGGCGGCCACAACGAGACGCTGGGCAGGGCCACGGGGACAGCGCGGGCCCCGGACGTGGCGGCGCTGGTGGCCCTGGGCGGGTGGCTGGGCCTGGTGCTGCTCTGCGTGCGCCGGTCCGTGCGGCGGGACCGCGAGGAGACGCGGCTGCACCTGCGGTACCTGCGGGCGCTGCCCTGCGCCGCGCACCGGCACCGGGAGGAGGAGGAGGAGCCGCTCAGCGGCGGCACCGGGAGCCAACCGGGCAGGCCCGGGGGGTGAAACATCCCCAGGCGGGCCCCAGCAGCTGCGGTGGGTTTGGGGCTCGGGTCACTCCAGATCCTCCTGGATCACCCCAGATCCTCCTGGACCCTCCTGGATCACCCCACCCTGGATCCTCCTGGATCACCTCAGACCCCCTTGGATCACCCCAGATCCCCCTGGATCCTGCCCAGCCTCTGGGGGGAAGGTGGGGGGGGTCTCCCCCTTGCTCTGGGGAGGATTTTGGGGGTCCTGCGGCTGTTGGGGAGGGGGGAGCAGGGACCCCGCACTCTCCCCGTCCTCCCTGCAGTGCAGTCCTGGGATTAAGGGTCTGTAATCCCGGATTAGTGATGTGTAATCCCAGGATTTCCCTGTGCCACCCCCCCAGCAGCGGCGTTAATCCCCTCTGGGGGGGCCCATCTGCTGCCCCCACCCTGTGGGGCCGGGGGGCTCCCCTGGGACCCCAGCGCTGGGATTTGGGGACCCCCAGAAGGTTTGGTTCATTTTGGGGGGTTTGGTTCATTTTGAGGGTTTGGTTCATTTTGAGGGTTTGGTTCATTTTGGGGGGTTTGGTTCATTTTGGGGGTTTGGTTCATTTTGAGGGTTTGGTTCATTTTGGGGGGTTTGGTTCATTTTGGGGGGTTTGGTTCATTTTGGGGGTTTGGTTCATTTTGAGGGTTTGGTTCATTTTGGGGGGTTTGGTTCATTTTGGGGGGTTTGGTTCATTTTGGGGGTTTGGTTCATTTTGAGGGTTTGGTTCATTTTGGGGGTTTGGTTCACTTCTGTTCACCCTCAAGACCAAGCTGGGGGTTGTGTGTGTGGCCAAAACCTGCCCCAAAGCCCTTCAGCCATCTCCTGTCCCCACAACGGGGCTCTGATCCCAAAGGAGCAGCCCTGGCTGCACTGGGATCACACCATCAGCTTCTCTGAGTTCACTCCAAGCCCTTCCTGACCCCAAAATCAACTCTGGAGCCCCCACGACCCCTCCAGACCCACAGGACTTCCCAAATTCACCCCCCAAAATCTTCCAGTCCCATCGGGGTGAGGAAAGGAGACGAGAGGGAAGGAAAATCCACCTTTAATGGGGGCAGGATCAGCACTGCCAGGCCCTGAGCAGCTCTGGGGGGCTCCTGCAGGGAGAGGAGGCCCTGGGGTGCCCGAGGAGACCTTGGGGTGCCCGAGAAGGTTTTGGGGTGCCCAAGGAGGTTTTGGGATGTCTGAGGAGGTTCTGGGGTGCCCAGGGAGGTTTTGGGGTACCCGAGAAGGTTCTGGGGTGCCCAAGGAGGCCCTGGGGTGTCTGAGGAGACCCTTGGGATGCCCAAGAAGGTTCTGGGGTGTCTGAGGAGGCCCTGGGGTGCCCAAGGAGGTTCTGGGGTGCCCGAGAAGGCCCTGAGGTGCCCGAGGAGACCTTGGAGTGCCCAACGAGGTTTTCTGGGTGTCTGAGCAGGCCCTGGGGTGTCTGAGGAGATCCTGGGGATGCCCAAGGAGGCCCTGGGGTGCCTGAGAAGGTTCTGGGGTTCCCGAGGAGGTTTTGGGGTATTTGAGGAGGACATGGGGTGCCCGAGCAGGCCCTGGGGTGCCCGAGCAGGCCCTGGGGTGCCCGAGGTGGCCCTGGGGTGCCCAGGGAGGCTCTGGGGTGCCCGAGCAGGCCCTGGGGTGCCTGAGGTGGCCCTGGGGTGCCCGAGCAGGCCCTGGGGTGCCCGAGGAGGCTCTCAGAGCTCGGAGAAGAGCGGCTGCTCGCGCACACTGCCCAGCACGGGCGCAGGGCTGCGCCGGGGGCTGCCGCGGGGCTCCAGGGCGCTGACGAAGAAGAAGGGGACGTGGGAGATCCTCCCCGAGGACCAGCACTGCAGGGGACAGCGGGGGGCAGGGCTCAGCGCCCCAACAGCACGGAAATGGGGAACCCCTGGCATGGAGCCCACCCCTGACCTCACTGCCAGCGAGTTACAGGAACTGATGAGCTTCCCCCCGAGCCCCCTTCTCTCCAGGCTGAGCCCCTTCCCCAGCTCCCTCAGCCCCTTCCCCAGCTCCATTCCCTTCTCTGGACAAGCCCCAGATCCCAAAATCCTTCCTGAATTGGGGGTCCAGATCTGGACACGGCACTCGAGGTGTGGCCAGGGGAGGAACAATCCCCTGCTCCTGCTGCCCACACCACCCCTGAGCCAGGCCAGGACCCCACCTGGGCACACCTGGCTCATGTCCAGCACTGCCCCTCAGTCCCTCCAGGGATGGTCCAGCCCCTCTGTCCCCAAAACACAGCACCCAATGTGGTGAAACCTCCTCTCCCCGGAGCCCCCATGGCTCACCCTGGTCCCAGCCCCCTTTCCAGTGCCACCAGTGTCCCCTGGGACTGGGAGTGCCCCAGCAGGGACTCACCACGGTCAGCAGGGCGCCCTGAGGGAAGCAGGGGTGGAAGGAGATGAGCTGGGGCCGGGCGCCGCGCTCGCCCCGCACGAAGCCGCTGTGGGGAGGGGGACAGGGAGGGTGAGGGGGTGGGAAACAGCAAAGTACAGGGAATTGGGGTCTGAGGGGGAAACAGCACAGTCCAGGGAACTGGGCGAGTCTGGGGTCTGAGGGGAGCACAGGGAAAGGACAACCCAAAGCCAAGGGGGTGAGGTGGGGAACCCAATGAACCCAAATCCCCTGCAATGAACCCAAACCCATCCCAATGAACCCAAACCCACCCCAAATAACCTAAACCCACCCAAAATCCCCTGCAATGAACCCAAAGCCCCCCCCAAACGCCCTGCAATGAACCCAAACCCATCCCAAATGAACCCAAACCACTCAAATCCCCTTGCAATGAACCCTAAACCCACCCAAACCCATCCCAATGAACCCAAACCCCCCCAAGCCCCCTTGCAATGAACCCGAAGCCCCCAAGCCCCCTGCAATGAACCCAAACCCATCCCACTGAACCCAAACATATCCCAATGAACCCAAACGCCCCCCAAGCCCCCTTGCAATGAACCCAAATCCCCCCAAGCCCCCTTGCAATGAACCCAAACCCACCCAAACCCACCCAAACCCATCCCAATGAACCCTAAACCCACCCAAACTCATCCCAATGAACCCAAACCCCCCCCAATGACCCCAAGCCCCCCTGACCCCTCTCACCAGGGCAGGAGCTCGAAGACGGGGCTGTTGCGGGTGCGGAACACGGCCACGGCCGGCGGGCTGCCCGCGCACTCGGGGTGCCCTGTGGGGGCACAGCAGCACCAGGGCTCTCCCTTGTCCCCCCCGTCCCCCCTCCCGGGGCAGCAGCACCCCCAGGCCCAGCAGGGACCGGGGCAGGACTGACCTCTGATGATCACGGCCAGCCTCTCCCCGGTGGGGTCCCACACCATGGAGTGAACCTCTCCCCCGATCCTGCAACAGCACAGTTCCCAAAAATGGGGGGCAGAGACCCCCTGGGTGTGCCCAGCAGCCAGGGGTGGCCGCCAGCAGGAGCAGGGACCCCCCGTGCCCCCCAGCCAGACCCACCTCTCCTCCCCGTAGAGGGTCTCGAAGGTGGTCTCGGACAGGTCTGCCACGATCGAGGCCGTCTTGGAGCCTCCCACCTGCCCCTGCATCTCCCCTGCGAGGGACAAACCCACGCTCCATCAATCCCACGGCATTCCCCAGCTGATCATGCCTTTATTTCATTTATTTATTTCCCAGAGCAGCTGTGCTGGTGTCCCAGGAGTGGCAGGGATGGAGGACAAGGGACAGCAAACACCAGGACCCCCAAGCTGGCTCTGGACCCGCTGGAATCCCCCTGAAATCCCTCCAAGACCCCACAGCTGTGGCTGAGGAGCAACGTGAGGGATGGAAGAAGCTGAATTCCAGAGATTCCCTGCTGGGGGACCCCAACACACGCCCTGTGTGTCCCCAGAGCTGTGGGGCCCTTTGGGAACCCTCTCCCAGCCCCTGGGAAGCTCCAGGTGGGACAAACTCACCCCGGTACTCGGAGAAGGACAAGGAGTAGATGACGGACTCGCCCAGCACGGCGAAGAGCAGCCGGCTGCCATCGGGGCTCCAGCACCCTGTCTGGGGACAGTGTCACCTTGTCACCCCTGTCACCCTGCCTGTGGGACAGCGTCACCCTCTGGGACATCACCCTGTCTGGGGACAGTGTCACCTTGTCACCCCTGTCACCCTGCCCTTGGGACACTGTCACCCCTGTCACCCTGCCCGTGGGACAGTGCCACCCTCTGGGACAGTGTCACCCTGTCTGGGGACAGTGTCACCTTGTCACCCCTGTCACCCTGCCCGTGGGACAGCGTCACCCTCTGGGACATCACCCTGTCGGGGGACAGTGTCACCTTGTCACCTGCCTGGGGGACACTGTCACCCCTGTCACCCTGCCTGTGGGACAGTGCTACCCTGTCTGGGGACAGTGTCACCTTGTCACCTGTCGGGGGGACACTGTCACCCCTGTCACCCTGCCCCTGGGACAGTGTCACCCCTGTCACCCTGCCCCTGGGACAGCGTCACCCTCTGGGACATCACCCTGTCGGGGGACAATGTCACCTTGTCACCTGCCTGGGGGACACTGTCACCCCTGTCACCCTGCCCGTGGGACACTGTCACCCTCTGGGACAGTGTCACCCTGCCTCAAGTGTCTCAGACTGCAGAAAAGGAGGCTCAGGAGGGACTTTTCACTCCATAAGACCCTGACGGGAGGGGACAGCCAAGGGACAAGGGGGACATGGCCTCAGGCAGTGCCAGGAGAGGTTCAGGTTGGATATTGGGAAGATTTCCACACAATTATGGAAAATTCCCACAATTTCCAGGCTGGCTGCCCAAGGCAGGGGTGGAGTCCCCGTTCCTGCAGGGATTTAAAAGCCCTGTGGATGTGGCACTTGGGGACAGGGGTCAGCGGTGGCCCTGGCAGTGCCAGGGTGGTCTCAGAAGGCTTTTCCAGCCTCAGTGATCCCCTGGAACATCCCAGCCTACCTGGCAGCGTCCCCTGATGGTGGGCCAGCGCTCACAGGTCCACATCTGGGCCTCCCACACCCTGCAGGAGATGCAAGAGGCTTTAGGGAGCAGAAATCCCGGGAATCTGCCCCAATCCTGCTGCTCTGGGACTCCACAACATCCAACCCCATCCCTCTGGCATCACCACTCTGCCCCCACTGCAGCAGCAGCAGCAGGAGCAGGGGCAGGAGCAGGGGCAGGAGCAGGAGCAGGGGATGTTTGGGATGCAGATTCTCTGGAGCGAGGATGAGGATGAGGATGGGGATGAGGATGAGGATGGAGATAGGGATGGGGATGAGGATGAGGATGGGGATGAGGATGGGGATGAGGATGGGGATGAGGATGAGGATGGGGATGGGGATGAGGATGGGGATGAGGATGGGCATGAGGATGGGGATGAGGATGGGCATGAGGATGAGGATGGGGATGGGGATGGGGATGAGGATGGGGATGGGGATGGGGATGGGGATGGGGATGAGGATGAGGATGAGGATGAGGATGAGGATGGGGATGGGGATGAGGATGGGGAGCTCACCGGAACACGGCCGAGGGGGTGGCTGCCAGCACCTTGCTGCCATCGGGGGACCAGGCCAGGTAGGTGACACCGCCACCCCCAAACCACTGCAGCTGCACACAGGTCTCAGTGGACACGTCCCACACCTGCAGGGGACACGGGGGATGATGGTGACACCGGGATTAGGGGACACAGAGGGAACACTTCAGGTCCAGGTGGCATTGCCTGTGCCCAGTCTGAGTGTCCCTGGGTGCCCCAGGGGTGTCTCAGAGTGTCCCTGAGTGCCCCTGGGTGTCTCTGGGTGTTCTGAGTGTCCTTGGGAGCCCCTGAGTGTCCCTGGGTGTCCCAAGGGTGTCCCTGGGTGTCCCTGGGTGTCCCCAGAGGGTCCTCACCAGCATGGCCGTGTCCACGGGTGACGCCGAGAGCAGCCGCTCCCCGCTTGGTGCCCAGGCCAGGCTGGTGACAGGGCTGTGCCCGGGGCAGGACAGCACCTGGGCACAGCCTGAGGAGGGCCTGCACAGCACGAGGGAGAAGCCACCAGGATTTGGGGTTTGCTGGCAGGACGGTGGTGATGTCCCAAGGCCAGCCCCAAGGGGGTGACAATGGCAGGGAAGGGGAAGGGGAAGGGAAGGTGGGAGCTGTCACCTGGTGGACAGGGAGGTGGGGTCCAGGTGCCACACGAGCACACAGCTCTGGCAGGCCACGGCCAGGATGGAGGCACAGAGAGGCTTCCAGGCCATGGCAGCCACGTTCCTCTGCAGGCGGTGCTTCAGCGAGGGCACGGTGGCACTGCGGGGAGGGGACAGGTGACACAGCCGCGGGGCACAGAGCCCTGGAGCAGCCACAGCGTCCCCTGCCAGCCCTGAGCACGGGGACAGAGGGGGGGGACAGCAGGGTGGGGAGGGGCTGTGCCCTGCCGGGGAGGGGACAGGGATTCCCAGCCAGGTGACACCGGAGCGAGCCGGGGCACACCTGGTGTGACTGAGCCGAGGTGTCCCCAGTCCCGACAGGGCCCAGCCTGGGGACACCTTGGGGGGCTGCAGGAGCAGCCGGCAGAGTCTTCTCCTGAGCAGGGACTGGCATTCCCTGGGGGAGCAGGGACACCTGGGGGACAGAGCACACTCAGCCCGTGTCCCCCCAGCTCTGTCACCACCCCCAGGGCTGCGTGACCCCCGGGATGTCCCCAGAGGCACAGAGCAGGCAGGGAAAGGAAAGGCAAAGCTCTTGAGGCTCAAGGAGAGCTGGGAAGGGCTGAATGAGAGCCCAGGTGTGCCCAGGTGGGCAGCGGGCCCAGGGCAGCGCCCAGCCCAGGCTGCCCAGACCCCAGACAAGCCCCACCTGCTGGAGTTGTAGACACGGATGGAATCGTCCAGAAGAGCCACAGCGAATTTGTTGGTGTGGGGGTGCCAGGCAAAGGCCCTGACGGTGCAGCCAGCCCTGGAGGGGGCACAGGGCAGGGTGAGACCCCCCAGCACCCCCTGGGCTGGCAAAGACCCCGCTCAGAGCCCCCAGAGAAATAAAACTTCCTTCTTGCTCTATATTTTCTTTGAGAAACTCCCTGTTTCTGGGAATTATTCACAGGGCTCTGCTGAGGGGCTGGAGGTGGAACTGGAAGGAATTTTCCAGGCTCTGATCTCCTGTAACCCTGATCTCTCTCCAAGCAGGGCACACAAAGCAGAGCCAGTGGGGCACTGTTTGCCTTTAATGGCAGAGCCCACCCAAACGGGGCCATCCTGTCCTTGTACTCCCACCCCAGGGGCGTCCCAGACCCCGACACGGTGATTTTGGGGCACCCAGGACTCACCAGTCCACGGCCTGGGAGAAGGCTGAGATCATGTCCTCACTGGTCAGCTGCAGGAGAGGAGAGCACTGAGCTGGCAGCAGGGACCCCTGTTCCCAGCCCTTCCTCCCTCTCCCCCACCTGGATTTGGGCCCCTCTTGGAGCACCAAACACCTTCCCAATGTCCATTTTCCACCAGTGGAGGAAGGAGCTGGGCATCACCAGGAGGAGCATTTTGGGGGGTTTTTAGTGGGGAAGGGACCACCCCCCACCCCAAACGGCTCCTCCCCTTGCCCCTGGCTCCCGCAGCAGCAGGGACCAGCTGGAATGACTCACGGACAGGTGTGGGAACAGGGACCCGTGCAGCGAGGACAGCCAGCGGCACACGGCCAGCGCGTGGCTCGAGCCCGTCCGCAGCCACTGCAGCCCTGGCAAAGGGCAAAGGGACCCTCAGCGCCCCTGCAGCGGCACGGGGGACAGGGCAGGGACAGCAGGGCCCGGCCAGAGCATCACAGCGGGACCAGAGACCTCGGGGCAGCCCAAACTCACCGTCCTCGTCGGCGCTGGCCAGCTCCCGGAGCAGCCCGCACAGCCCGGCATCGCGCCTGCGGAGAGCGGGGTCACTGCCCGGGCCCTGCCCGTCCTGGGGACAGGCTGGGCCCTTTGGGGACAGGCTGGGCTCTCTGGGGACGGGTCTGGCTCTTTGGGGACAGGCTGGGCTCTTTGGGGACAGGCTGGGCTCTCTGGGGACAGGTCTGGCTCTCTGGGGACAGGCTGGGCTCTCTGGGGACAGGTCTGGCTCTCTGGGGACAGGCTGGGCTCTTTGGGGACAGGCTGGGCTCTCTGGGGACAGGCTGGGCTCTCTGGGGACAGGTCTGGCTCTCTGGGGACGGGTCTGGCTCTTTGGGGACAGGCTGGGCTCTTTGGGGACAGGCTGGGCTCTCTGGGGACAGGTCTGGCTCTCTGGGGACAGGCTGGGCTCTCTGGGGACAGGCTGGGCTCTTTGGGGACGGGTCGGGCTCTTTGGGGACAGGCTGGGCTCTTTGGGGCCAGCGGGGCACTCACCAGGCGCTGAGGCAGCGCTTCCAGAGGGACTCGCGGTGGTGGATGAAGGGCGGGCGGGCGCTGGGCTCCAGGCGGCCGTGGGCCTTGAGGGGCTCCTTGGGCAGGGTCAGCACGGGCAGGTCGGGAACCTGCAGCACACAGAGCTTCCCTGAGACCCCCCTGAGCCCCCGGCAACAAAGGGACGCCCCAGGGCAGCGGGCGAACGGCGATGGGAGGAAAGGAGGGGGACAAGGAGTGAAGGAGCAGCCGGAGAGTGCCCGGAGAGACCCCAGCAGAGGGGACAGAGCTGCAGCCGCACATGAGGGGGACGAATGTGGCACCCGCAAGGCTGGAGGGGGCTGGAACGGCTCTGGAGCGAGGAGGGCTCATCCGGCCCGGGGGTCTCACCTGGCCCAGGGGTCTCACCTGGCCCGGGGGTCCCACCTGGCCCGGGGGTCTCACCTGGCTCTGGAAGGCCAGCGGGAGCTGCTCGCTGAGGCGGCCGCAGACCAGGGCGTTGTTGAGCTCGTACAGGGTGACATCCCCGGGGGGAGGCGGCGGCGGGAACAGCCCCAGGGAGCACATGGCGGCACCGAGCCTGAGGACGAGACCGGGCCGGGGGCCGACAGCTGAAACCGCCGCTGCCCTCAGGATGCGCCGGCTCCAGGCCGGAGACCTTCCCTCCGCCCCTCACCCGGTCACAAGCCCCGGTGCCCCTCGGGTTCTCCCTGGCTCCCCCTCACCCGCTCACAACTCCCGGTGCCCCCCGGTGCCCCCGGCTCCCCCTCACCCGCTCCCCGCCCTCAGCCCCCGGCGCCGCCATCTTGGCTCCTCTCACCCCTTCCCGCTCCCGCTTCGCGCCAATCGCCGCCGCGCGCCGCCCTCGCGGCTCCGCTCGGGTGTGGGAGGGGAATTAAAAGGGCCACGGCTCGCCTGGGAAATACGCGGAGTCCTCGCTGAGGGACAACGCCACGCTCCCCGATTTCCCTCCGCGGAAGAGACATAATATCAGCGTGCCCTGCGCAGCCGCGCTCTACCGGTGACATAGTGGCTCTCCGATTGTAACGAGTATTGATTAAAATGAGGGCCACTTTTTTACTGTCCTTGCCCCTTTAAGAAAGGCGGAGCCTCTCCTGAGGGGCGGGGCGAGGGACGTGTGCGGCTGACAGGTCACGTGGTGTCCGAGCGGGGCTGCGCTGGGACCGGCACCGGGGACGGGATCGGGACCGGGACCCCCGGGACCCTCCCGGGGCACCCCTGGTGTCCCGCACCCCCGTGTCCCACGGCCACCTCCGGTCCCGGACCCTTCTTGGGCTCTCGCGGCATCCCGGTGTCCCGCGCTCCCACGTCCCCGGTGCCACCTCTCCCGGTGTCCCCTCTGGCGGGTGCCCGTGTCCGTTGTCCCAGTGTCCCCTGGGTGCCGCTCCCGCCGCGTGCCCCCCTTGGCTCGCTCCCAGCCCCTCTCTCGGGGCTCCCGCTTTTCTCGTGTTTATCCCCGTGTTTTCCTTAGCGGCCGCAAGAGTTATTTTAATTTTCTCAGGATATTAAATAAAGGCGGCGGGGGGAGCTGCGGCGGGGGGCCCCACATTCCTCGCCCGTTACGGAGCGAGCGGGGTTCGATAGGAGACGACGATTTGGGATGGCGCCGACATCAGAGCCACCGCAGGGCTGGCGTGGCCTCGTGGCGTCCCTCGGACCCCCCCAAACGCGGCTGATGGGGCAGCGAGACAGGAAAAACGGCGGTGGCGGCGGAGGGGGGGTCCCCGGTGGGCTGGGGGGGGTCGCTGGATGGGGTTGGGCTCTGTGGTTTGGGAGGCTCCGGGCGGTCGAGCCCTCGGTGGCCGCCGGGCCGGGGTTTGGCTCCGGGACGTGGCTCCGTGCCCTGCTTGGCACTGGCCCACCCACGGCGAGCAGGGCTGCAGTTCTGGGGGGAAACCCCGAAATCGGCGAATTTGGGTCGGGGAGGGTGTGGCTGGCTTGGGGGGTTACACGGAGAGGTGGCACTGCCACTGTAAATCCCCCCGGGAGCCACCGTGGGGACAGCTCTGGGTGGTGGCGCTGAGCTCCGGCCGCCGTGCCTCAGTTTCTCCGCCCTGTGTCCCCCTTTCCCTGGGGACAGCTGGGTCCTGGCCAGCCCGTGGCCACCGTGACTCACCCGGGGCTGGCACGGGACCTGCTGCCACCCCTGTCCCTGTCCCTGTCCCTGTCCCTGTCCCTGTCCCCCCGCGGGGCCCTGGGTGCCAGCAGCTGCCCCCCCGCCCCGCTCCGTGCTGGCACTGGAGCTCGTTTCCGCCTCCTGTTGCCTTTTTCCGTGGCTTTTGGGGTTTTTTTTTTCAGGAAAAGCCCCAAACCAGGGCTGAGCGCATCAAAGGGCTGGCGGGAGCCCAGGGCAGGGGGAGGGGGAGCGCAGCGGGGTCCCCGCCAGCCCACAGCGCCCAAAATTGGGGTGTCCTCGGGGACACGTGGCCCCGCCGCGTGCCCGGTGCTGCCACGTGGGCCCTGGGGGGAAACTGAGGCACGGGGCTGTGCACATGCGGCTGTGCACACGCGTGTGCCCCTGCACACGATGTCCCCGGGAGTGCGGGCACGGCTGGGCCAGGGTGAGGCTGGCAGGGGACAATCCTGCCAGGCCCTCCAGCCTGTCCCTGAGGTTGGGGACATGAGGAGGGACATGGGGACACAGGGCCATGGGGGAAAGGAGACTGTGGGGAGCACAGGAGACGGTCTTGGGGAAGGCAAGAGGCACAGGATATGGCACCCTGGTGGCTGAGGACAAGGGGACAGCCCAGCTTGTCCCCAACCCTGCTCAGCTCCTGCCACCCCCAGAGAGGGGGGACACAGTGACCCTGAACAGGCCCGTGTGCCCCCTCCCCGTGCCTCAGTTTCCCCTGGAGCCCTGCAGGGAGGGCCAAGCCGAGCACATCCCTGTGAGGAAGCCGCCTGGCCTCAGCCACAAAAGAGGGCCCGGCTCCACTCTCAATCCTTTTATTGCTTTTTTTCCGGGGGGGCAGGAGGGGCAGGCAGCTAAAAAAAGTGGGGGGGCCACGTTACATGAGCACTGATGAACCAGGCCGGGGGAGGGGAGGGGAGGGGGGCAAACCCTGTCCCTGAGTGCGGGGGGCGAGGCGAGGGCTGGGGGCAAGAAGGGCTGGGGGAGGTGGAAGGGAAAACAGAAAGGGGAGGGGGGGTCTCACCTTGACACCCCCTCCCCGTGAGCCCCAGAGCGCTCGGAGAGCCCCCCCATAATTTAAGACATAAATTAGAATGGCTAACGAGGAGCTGGGGAACTGAGGGGAGGGGGCTTTGGGGGGAGCAGCACCCCGTAATAAATATCCCCCGCGGCGAGGAGGAGGAGGAGGAGGAAGATGAAGGCAGAAAGGCTCAAATCTCCAACAAATTCCCGGCCTCGGGGCTGCCGCCGTCCTTGGCGGGCGAGGCGGGCCGGGGGGACGCGGGGGGCTGCTCGGCGCCGGGGGGCGGCTTGGGGGGGCCGGGGTCGGCGTGGGTCTTCTGGTGCTTGCTGAGGTGGTCGCTGCGGGTGAAGCGCTTGCTGCACAGCAGGCAGGTGAACTTCTTCTCGCGCGTGTGGGTCCGCACGTGGCGCTCCAGCTCGTCGGAGCGGGTGAAGCGCTTGCCGCAGAAGAGCCAGTTGCACACGAAGGGCCGCTCGCCCGTGTGCCAGCGCAGGTGCGCCTTCAGGTGCGAGGCCTTGCCGTACACCTTGCCGCAGCCCGGGATGTGGCAGCTGTGCACCGGCTTCCGCCGCGACCCCGCCGGGCCCCCGAGCCGCTCCAGCTCCTGGCAGTTGGGACAATCGCACGCCGGGCGTCCCCCCAAGGAGCCGCCGCGGGGACCCTTCGGGGTCTCGCCCGGCGCGGGTTTGGGGGCGGGGGGCGCGGCGGGGGCGTTGGTGTAAGGAGGGGGGTTCAGAGCGCCGAAATCGGAGCCGTAGGTGGGCAGAGGGGGGCTGAGGGCGGGCTGGCCCTGCAGCGAGCCCTGCAGCCCCTCGGCGCCCGCCGGGCCCCCCAGCCAGCCCCCGTTGGGGTGCACATCCCACCAGGACGGCGCGGCGGGCCCGGAGCCCCCCGGCAGCCCCCCGCCGATGCCGCCCTTGTACCAGGAGCCGTAGGGGTGCGGCATCTCCAGCGAGGGGTACACGCCGGGCAGGCACTCGCTCGGGGGGTGGCCCTTGGCCGCCACCACCACCGGGGCCCCCAGCACCTCCTGGGCGCCCGAGGGCGCGGGGAAGGGGTGCCCGAAGGGGCCGTAGTCGGGGCCGTAGGGGCCGGGGGAGGCCTGGGGGCTGGCGGACGGCGACAGCAGCCCCGGGGCGCTGGGGAAGGCGGCGGCGTAGGAGTCACCCATGGCTGCGGCGGCGGGGGCACCCCGAGATCTGGGGGCGATGTCAGCGGGGGCACCCCGAGGAGTGGGGGGCGATGTCAGCGGGGGCTCGCGGCCATGGCACTTGGCAGCCTGTGGAAAAGGGGAACGGGGCTTGAGAGTTCCGAGGGGCACCGTGTGCCATGGGGTCACTCGTCCTGGGGGTCGGCACTGGGGTGTCAGCTGTGTTGGGGTGTCAGCCCATTGGGGTGTCAGCTGTACTGGGTGTCAGCCCATTGGGGTGTCAGCCCCACTGGGGCACCCAGCAGCACCCCCCAGTCCCACGGTTCCCACCACCCCCAATGCTCCCAATCCCCCGTGCCTCAGTTTCCCCCCATAGAGTTGAGGCCACCCCATCACCCCCCAGCCCCGCATCCCCCCCAAAGGGGCTTCTCCGGGGGCTGCTGTGGGGTTGTGCTGGTGGCAGGGCCTCCCCCCACCCCCAATCTCGGCTCCTTCTGCCTTTATGGCCTTTTAATCGAATTATGCTGCGGCCTCCCCCTCCCCGGGTGACTTCCTCTGCCTTTATACCCGTCATGGCTTTCAGCTGCGCGGGCTGGCCCGGGGTGTCGTGAGCCGGCCCTCACCCCCATCACCCCCAGCATTCCCTTTATTTTAATTTTTTTTTTTTAATTAATCTCTTCACCCACTTTGGTGCATTTCATTTCCACTTTGGCTTTTTTGTTTGTTTGGGAGTTTTTTTAGGGTGTTCCTCGCCCCCCTTTCTTTTTTTTTTTCTTTTTTTTTCCGTGGTTTTTGCGCCTATTTTTACGCCGGCCCCGGCCGTGGCCGCAAGCGCGCTCCCGGTTTTCCAAGGATAACAAGGGCCAGGCCTGTGCCCCGGGAACGCTGCCCTGCCGCGAGAGCCGAGGTAATTAAAACCAGGGCGAGCGGCAAACGGAGGCGCACGCTTAAAATAGTGTCAAACTCCCATAAATCAGCTCCGCTTGCGCCGGGAAATTAAGGAGCAGGGAAGGAGCCCCGGGAGCTGCGGGCTGAGCACGGCACGAGGGTGACAGTCCCTTTGTGGGGACTCAGGGATCTTGACCCCTCCCATGTCCCCTCCTGGCCTGGGGAGGGGTCCAGCCCCTGCTCTGGGGGTCTCCGGTCCCAAATTCTGGGTCCCCAAATTCCCGGTCTCTTGTCAGTGACCACCAGTGTCCAGTTCTTGATGCTCAGTTCCAGTTCCCCATTCCCTGTCACCTTGTCCCTGGTCCCCTAAATCTGCAGTTTCTTGGTCCCCAAACCCAGTCCTTGGCCCCAATCCCAATGCCCAAACCCCATCCCTGGCCCCAAGTGTCCCCACAGCCCTTCCCTCAGTTTCCCCCACCCTGTCAGTGCCACTCCTGTCCCCTGAGCCTGAGGACATCTGGGCCTGGCTCCTGTGCAGCGGTGCTGTCCCCGGCCAGAGGGACACTTCGGGGTGACAGTGGCACTCGGCCCCATCCCCTGTCCCTGTTTCCCCCCTGGGGATGGCAGGGCAGTCCCTGCTGGGGCAGGGGACACACGTGTCCCCCAGCACAGGGCCCGCAGGGGGATGCTCAGGGCCCACGCAGGTCCCTGTCCTTGGGGGGGGGGTCCCATATCCCAGGGGGCTCCCCCATCCTGGAGCGAAAGTCCGCCACCCCATGGGTCCCAAATCCCGGGGTCCCTGTCCCAGAGGGAGATCCCCCATCCCAAAGCGTCCCTGTCCCTCCAGGGGGATCCCCCGTCCCAAAGTGTCCCTGTCCCAGAGTGGGTTCATCCCAAAGTGTCCCTGTCCCAGATGGGGATCCCCCAGCCCAAAGCGTCCCTGCCCCAGACTGGGTCCGTCTCAAAGTGTCCCTGTCCCTCCAGGGGGATCCCCCATCCCAAAATGTCCCTGTCCCAGAGTGGGTCCATCCCAAAGTGTCCCTGTCCCTCCAGGGAGATCCCCCGTCCCAAAGTGTCCCTGTCCCAGAGTGGGTCCATCCCAAAGTGTCCCTGTCCCTCCAGGGGGATCCCCCAGCCCAAAGTGTCCCTGTCCCAGAGTGGGTCCATCCCAAAGGGTCCCTGCCGCTCGAGGGGGATCCCCCATCCCAAAGTCTCCCAGCGCCTCCAGGGGCATCCCCCACCCCGCGCTCCTCTCTCCCGGGGTCCCGCTCCCGGGGCAGTGTCCCCCATCCCGAAGGGTCCCGGGGCTCCTTACCGGGATGCCGGGGGATGTCGCGCTGTCGCGCTGTGCCGCTGTCCCGGGATGCCGGTGTCCCGGGATGCCGGGGCTCGCTGCGGAGGGAGGGACGGACGGACGGAGAGGGAGGGACAGGGAGGGACGGAGCACCGCGGCCGCCGCCCGCCCCGCTGTGCCGCTGCGGCGGGGCTGGGCCGGGCCGGCACCGGGGCCGGGAGCGGGAGCCCGGCCCCGAACCGCCCCCAGCCGGGGGGGCCGGGGGACCGCGGCGAGGGGGGCAGGGGAAGGGAAGAGGAAAAGGAAAGGAGGAAGGAAAGGAGGAAGGAAAAGATGAGAGAGGGGGAAAGAAAGAGAAAAGGGGGAGAGAAGAGAAAGGGGGGGGAAGGAAGGGAAAGGGGGAAAAGAACAAGGAATTGGAAGAGGGAAATAAGTTAGAGAGAAAAGGAGAGAAAGAAAAGAGATGAAGAAGGGAAAAGTTAAAAAGGAAATGAAAAGGGAGGGAAGAGGAAAGAAAATTAAATAAGGAAATGGATGAAAAAATAAAAAGTTGTGAAGGGAGGAAGATGAGGAGGCTGAGAGCTGGACGAAGGAGGGGAAAGAGGGGATAGGGATCAGTGCAGAGAAAAGGAAAGAGAAGAGTGGGGAGAGAGAAAGGAGGGAAAAGGAGGGAAAAGGAAAGGAGAACAAGAGGGAAATAAGAGGAGGAAAAGGGGAAGGGAAAGGAAGGAGAGGGGGAAAAGGGATGGACAGCAGGAAAAGGAGGAGGAAGGGGCTGGGAAGAAGAAGAAGATGAATAGGAAAAGGGCTGGAGAGAAGAAAAGGAAAGAAGGAATGGATGGGGAGGGGAAGGGGGACAAAGGGACAAAGGAGGACAGGACAGCTGGGGCACCCAGAAGCCTGTGACCCCAGAAGGTGCCAGGATGGTGCTGAGATGGGGATGGGGACAAGATGGGACAACCGATGGGGATGACAGGGACATGGGCTGGAGCTTCAGGAATGGGGTCAGAGGTGTGGGGATGGGGACAAGAGCTGGGAATGGAGCAGGGGTGGGGCTGGAGAGACCAGGAATGGGGGTCAGAGCTGGATTCTGAAGGAACGGAGCAGGGGACATGTGCAGGGGGACAGGGACACACACATGTCTGTGGCAATGGAGCCGGGGATCCCCTGTGCCTCAGTTTTCCCCATCAAGGAATTGTTCCACTCTTTTACCCCCCCCACCCCCCTTTTTCTTTATTTTATTACTCCCCATCGTTCCCGTTCTCTCCCCGCTTTCGCCCTCGCCGTTTCCCCGGCGGGGCCGGCCGGAGCCAGCGGGGCCGTTTCCCAGCCCTGAGTCAGGGCTTTCCGCTCCGCAGCCGCCGGCGCCGCCGAGGGCCGCAACCACCGGCCCCCCCTCGCTGGGGCTTCCACTGCCCACAAACTGGGAGCAAACTGGGCCGGCCACTCCAGCCCTCCTCCTCCTCCTCCTCCTCCTCCTCAGCCAGCCCGGCGTGGGCTGGGGGGGCACCCCATGGATTTTGGGGGGGTTTCACTCCCACCAGCTCCGGCTCACGGGGGGTTCTGGCGCTGCCCGCGCGGCCGGGCCGGGCCGGGGGTGTCACCTGGGGCGGGGGTCTCTCCCCGGCTCGGTGGCGGTGGGGACCCCCCCCCGTGTGCCCCGGGACCCTTCAAAGCGCGGCGGGCGCGCGGGGGGGGCGGCGGCGGGGGCTGATTACAGGGCGGCGCCGGGCTCGGCCGCCCACGGCCCCGCGGCCGCGCCGGGCCCCCGCAATTACCCGGTATTTATACCCGGCCGGACGCCGGGACCTCGCCAGCGCGGGGGGGACACGGAGCGGGGGGGCTCCGGCCCCGGGCAGCCCGCCAGGCACCGTCCGTCCGTCCGTCCGTCCCTCCGTCCGTCCTCCTCTCCATCCCTCCTTCCCATCCCTCCGTCCTTCCTCTGCCTCATTCACCCCGTCCATCAGCCCGGCTCAGGAACTGACACGAATTTGAGGGGGCTCAGCCGCTCTGTCCCAAATCTGGGGGGATCTCTGCCCCACCACGACACGAATTTGAGGGGTCTCAGCCCCTTGAGATGAGTCCGGGGGTCTCAGCAGCACCGAGGCTGCAGGGCTGGAGGTGTCCCTGTCCCCACCGCGGTCCCCAGGGCCAGGAACCCCCTCAGCCCAGCGCGGGGGTCCCGGCAGTGCTGTCCCCTCCATCCCCGCGGTGACGGCACCGCAGCCCCTCGGGCTCGGGGGGAGGAAGCGGGACCGGCCCGGGGTGACCCCCGCGCCCCCCAGCCCTCACCTGGCGCGGTGTCCCCCCGTGTCCCCCCCGGCCCGGCCCGGCCCCGCCCGGCCTCTCCGGCCCCCGGATGTTTCCCTTGCGGTCGGAGGCCCCGAAATAGCGCAGCCCCCGCGCTGGGTGCGCCGGCCACGGCCGCCCACGGGCCCCGCGGGACCGGGGGGGGCCGGGGGAGGCTCCGAGGGCTCGGAACGGGGCTGAGCCCCCCCCCAGCACCACCCACGGGGGGCACCCCGGTGTTCGGAGCCCCCCCGGCATCCCAGAGGTGGGGGACAGGGAGGGTCGGCGGGGCAGGAGGAGCCAGGGACGTGAGGGGACGCGGGGGCGGATGGATAACACGGGCCTGCAGGGCACCCGGAGTGGGGCTGGGGGCTTCCCACCCACGGGGAAGCCATGGCAGGGTGGCCCCAGGGCTGAGCTGCGCCCACGGCCCCGGTGTTTCCTCCCACCCTTTAATTATCCCGGAATTATCCCTGGAAATAACCGCGGGGGCCGGGGGGGGGACACGGGCAGCGAGCCCGGACGGACCCGGGCGGGGACAGACGGACCCTGGGCCGGCCGGACAGAGCCCGCGGGACAGCGGCGCCCCCGGGGGGACACGGGGGCCGTGGGGGGACAGGGGTGGTCCGTGCTCCCCCCGTGTCCCCCCCGCCATGTGGCTCCCATTGCGCTGCGGTGCCGCAGCCACATCAGAGCGGCGGCAGCGGCGGGGGCGGCACCGGGGCCCGACCCCCGCTCCGGCTGCTGAACGACCCCCCCCAGGTTGCCGGGAGGACCCCCCCAAGCTGCCACCGTGCCCCCTGTCCCCTCCGAACTGCCAAAGACCCCCCAAATGCAAATCTGGGGCACCCCACGTGCCCCCCCCCAAGCCGCAAATTGTCCTGGGACCCCCCCCAAGCTGCCAGGGTCCCCCCGGGCCCTGTGACCCCCCCGGTGCCCCCGCCCGCCGCTGTCCCCGGGCCGGTCCGCCCTGGCTCGCGCCGCGCTGCATTTCTGCGGTTCCCAACCCAAAATTGCTGGGAGTCGCCCGGCGTCGCCCTGATTCCTCCGCGGCCGCGACCTGCCCGGGGAGGGGGGGGGACCCAGAGGGACAATCAGGGGGTGGCAGCGGGGGTGGGGCACCCCAGGTTGCCCCCCGCCCCACCCGGCTCGCCCCAGTGCTCCCAGTTTGCCCCCAGTCCAAGGCTGAGGGTTCCTCTGTCCCCACACCGTGTCCCCACTGGGAGGTGGGGACAGGGACACGGATGGGGGCAGGACAGACTTGGGGACAGCAGCAGAAGGAGCACAGGGACAGTGACAGGGTTGGGGACACTTTTGGGGACACAGGACAGTACCCTACCCTGATGTGAGCACCCTGGGGACAGGATATGGTTGAGGACAGGGTTGGGGACAGAACAGGGCAGGGCTGGCGGCACAGTTTGGGACAGGACAGGGCAGCTTTGGGGACATTGTTGGGGACAAGACAGGACTGGGGACAGTGCTAGGGACACTCTTGGGGGCAGGACAGGTCGGTGACAGTGCTGGTGCCAGGGCAGGACTGGTGACAGTCAGTGCCAGGTCCCACCGTGGCGGGTGACAGGACACTGTTGGTGACACTGTCGTGACAGTCAGTGCCCAGGTCCCACCGTGGCGGGTGACAGGACACTGTTGGTGACACTGTCGTGACAGTCGGTGCCCGGGTCCCGCCGTGGCGCCCCCGCCAGGCGGCAGCAAAGCCGCGGGCCCGGGGGTGGCACCGCCCGGCCGCGACCACCGGGGGGCGCCCGGGGACACTGGGGAGGGGTCCCCGTGGGGACAGTGAGGGGTTAAAGGTGGTACTGGGGACACTGGGGAGGGGGGACAGTGAGGGGTTAATGCTGGTACTGGGGACACTGGGAACATGTCCCAATGGGGGGCAGTGAGGGGTTAATTGGGGGAGTTCTCGTGGGCGGAAATGAGAGGTTAATTGGGGGTGTTAATTGGGGGAGGCTTTGGGTGCTAATGGTGGGAGTCCGCGGAGGGGACAAGGACCCTGCTGGGACTAACGGAGTGAGGGGGCTTAAACAGGAGGCGGCACCCCTCCCAGCCCAGCGCAGCCTCCCGGGGCTGAGGACGGGGACAGGACGGGGACGGTCCCGGGGACAGGGCAGGGACCGTCCCGGTCCTGGGGCAGGGCCTGCTGGGCCCTTTTCCCCCTGGTGCCACCACTGCGGGTGACAAGGGGACACTGAGCGACCCCAAGGGTCTCGGGGGAGCAGGACAAGGACAGGGGGGGACAGGGCAGGGACAGGACAAGGCAGGGACAGGTTGTCCCCAAGCCCCATCGGGTGCGGGGGCGAGGCCGCGGGGCCTTCCCGAGCTGCGGGGCGGGAATTGGGCCGAAAACACCGGGAAATAGGAAGGTCGCGGCCGGGGGGGCGGTTCTGATGCTGGAAAGCGAAACGAACGCCACTACGTGTCCCTTGCTGTCCCCTCCCTGGAGTGTCGCTGGCCGCGGTCGACGGTCGCCCCCATACCGCTTGTTTTGATGTGAAATGAAGGATTTTGGCCCCAAACCCCCAAATCCCGCAACGCCCCCAAACTCCCCAAGCCGCGTTCTCGGGGCAAGGGCGGCCCGGGCTCCCCGCTGTGGAGCCCGCTGTGTCGGGACAGGGCTGGGCGATGTCGTGACAGGGTTCTGGGGGTGTTCACAGAGCGCCGCGGGCCCGTGAGGACGTGTCGCACCGCCATGGCGGCTGTGGCGACACGGACAAGCGGGCTGGGGGCGTGGACCGGGGACTCAGGGAGGGAAGAGCCGCACGTAACCCGCGGTACCGAGGGCGAGGGGAGCCCCAGGAGTGCCCGGGGGAGCCCGGCCGGGTCTGAGGGAGTGGAACACAACATGGCGCCGGCTCCGCCATTCGCCGCGCCGTCCCCACAAGGGCGCAGCCCGGCCGCTGGCCCCGCCTCCCCGCGGCGCCCATTGGCTCGTTTGAGACCGACCGGCGCGCTGATTGGCTCCGAGCCGCGCCGCGGCTGACGCCTCCACACTGGGATTAGTCGTCGCTACCATCAATATCCGCTCGTCTCCCGCCCCGCGGCGTGGCCCGCGCAGCCGGTTGGTGCTGGACGCTGTCAGTTTCCGCCACGCCCCGCCTCCCGGGCCCCATTGGCGGCGGCGCATGTTCATCACGCCGCGGCCCGCGCCGCCGCGGCCGCGCCCATACGGGGTCTCCCTGCGAGCCCGCGCGGGCGCCGATTGGCTGAGCCACCGCCCGCCCCCTCCCCCCCGCGCCCCCATTGGCCACCGCCCCGCAGCGCTCCCCCTCCCCCACGGGGCGGGGCGCCGGGGGCGGGGCCTGCCCGCCCTCCTCTCCCCCCGCGCCGCACCGCCCTCTCTTCCCATTGGTCGCACCGCCCGTCGCTCCGCGGCCCGCACGGCGCCCATTGGCTGCGGGGGCGGCGGGGGCGGGGCGCGGGGCTGCGGCCGCGGCGCGCGGCCCCTCCCTCGGCAGCCCCTCGGCGGCACCGGCGGGTTCGGCCGCTCGCCCGCCCGCGCCCCCGCCCCGCCCCGCGCGCCCGGCCCGGCCCCGGCACCATGAGCGGTAAGGACGGGGCCGGGGCCGAGCGCCGCGCGGGGCCCCGGGCACACGCAGAGGCGGCGGCGCCCGCCCGCTCGGAGGGGCCAGAGGCGGCCCCGCCCCGCCGGGCCGGGCCCCGCCGGGCCGGGCCTCGCCGCGCCGCGCCGGGGGGACCTGCCGGGGGAGGGACCCGGGGGAGGGGGGAAGGCCTCGGGGGAGGGACCGGCGGCCGCGCCGGGCAGGGCTGGAGCGGAGGAGGGGGCGGCGGGGAGTGATGGGGAGGCCCCGGGAATCGGGGCTGGGGGCGGCGGGGGGGGGCGAGATCCCGGGGGATCGGGCGCGGAGATGGCGGGGGAGGCCGGGGGGGTGGGCGGCTGCGAGCGCAGGCACCGGGGGGCTTTCCCCCGTTCCCGGGCACGGCGCCCTGCGGGGGCGGATGCGGGGCCCGGGGGCGGGGGGGCCGTGCGGGAGGGCCGTGGGAAGGAGCGAGCGGGCGGGGGGCGCTCAGCGTCCCCTGCCCGGGGCAGCCCCCGGTGCGGGGCGCTGGGGCTGAGGGCAGGAGCGGGGGGCGCTGCCCCGGTGGCCGGCGGAGGATGAGGAGGCTCCTGAGCGCTGGGAGAGGAAGGACTCGGTGGGAGCGGGGACCCCCGCGCCCGGGGTTGGCGGGAGGGGCAGCCCCGGGCAGGGCATCCCGCGGGCCGGACCCGCGCGGGGGAATCCCGGGGTGGATCCGCGGGAGGTGTGTGCCCCGTGCCGCGGGCAGGGCCAGGGGGAGGCCCGGGGAGCACCTCGGCGGGGGCCAGGGAGTGTCCCGGGCGGCCGGGGAGGAGCCGCGCCTGGAGCACTGCCGGGTCCTCCCCCCCTGTCCCGATGCCAGCTCCTCCTTGGCAGCTCCCCCGCTCCTCGCAGCCCCTTCCCGGCCGCGCCAGGAGCGCACGGGCCCCCCCAGAGCCTGCCCGCCGCGTCCCCTCCGGGCCCTGCCGAGCCTCGTGCCGCTGCCCTGCCCCGAAATGTCCCTAACCGGGGCTGTCACTTCCCTCCCGCGCAGACCAAGAGAGCACCGAGGAGATGTCGGCTGTGAAGCCCGACAAGGGCGAAGGCGACGCCAGCAGCACGAGCAGCGCCGGCGGTGGGGAGGCCCAGGTGAGCGGGGGGAGGATCGGCCCCGCTGGCCCCGGGGATCCCGTGGCAAAGTCCAGGCCCGGGCCGGGCTGTTTGCTGGGCCCAGGCAAGCGTTTCAGCAGGGCAGGAAGAGGAGGGTGAGCGCTGCCAAGCAGCACCCGTGGCTTCCCCTCCTCCCCGGCTCTCCTCGGAAACACGCAGTTCCCCTGCTCCCCTGACACCACGGCCCCCCTGGCCCTCGTCCAGCTCGGGGAGCCCAGGAATGAGCCTCCTTCCTGGGGTTTGTCCTGCCTCAGGGGGATTCCCTGGCTTGGGAGTGGAGGAGCCCTCTCCTCTCTTGGCTTTCCCAGCCAGGCTCCCTCCCAAAAGGCTTTTCCGTGTGGGTTCAGGCTGTCCCGGCCTGACAGCTTTGTGCCTGGCAGTTGTATTTTTCCGGCTGTGGGTGGGTTTGTTCAGGAAGGAGTGTTTATCTTTTCCGAGTACGCTCCTCCCTGTTTTCTCTTATTAAGTTTTTTAGTTTTTGTTTCCCCGTTTGGTTTTTTTTTTTTTCATTCTGGGCCTGCCTCTCGAGCCTCCTCCCAACCCCGTAACTCCTCCTCTCTCGTCCCCAGGAGTCACAGCCGTCCCCGCTGGCCCTGCTGGCAGCCACCTGCAGCCGCATCGAGTCTCCCAATGAGAACTCCAACAGCTCCCAGGGCCAGCAGGGCGGGAGCGGCGAGCTGGACCTGAACGCGGCCGCCGCCCAGCTCACCCAGTCGGCCAACGGCTGGCAGATCATCTCGGCGGGCTCCAGCACCCCCACGGGCTCCAAGGAGCCGGGCAGCAACGGCAGCAACGGCGGCGACGCCTCCAAGAGCCGCCCGGTCAGCACCGGGCCCTACGTGGTCACCTCGGCGTCCGGCCTGCAGAACCAGCAGGTGCTGACGGGCCTGCCGGGCGTCATCCCCAACATCCAGTACCAGGTGATCCCCCAGTTCCAGACCATCGACGGGCAGCAGCTGCAGTTTGCCACCACCCCGGCGCAGGTGAACGTGCAGCAGGATGCCTCGGGGCAGCTGCAGATCATCCCCGGCTCCAACCAGCAGATCATCACCAGCCGCGCGGGCGGCAGCAACCTCATCGCCATGCCCAACCTGCTGCAGCAGGCCGTGCCCATCCAGGGCGTGGGGCTGGCCAACAACAGCCTCTCCGGGCAGACCCAGTACGTGGCCAACGTGCCCGTGGCCCTGAACGGCAACATCACCCTGCTGCCGGTCAACAGCGTGGCCGCCAGCCTGGCCCCCACGTCCCAGACGGGCACCCTGAGCAGCTCGGGCTCGCCCGACAGCAGCTCCCAGCCGGCCACCTCGGGGGCTGCCAGCAGCTCGGCCAGCACGGCCACGTCCCAGGCCAGCTCGGGCGCCTTCTTCACCAACGCCAACAGCTACTCCACCACCACCACCACCAGTAACGTGGGCGTCATGAATTTCTCCACCAGCGCCACGGTGGGCACCAACGTGCAGGCGCAGACCCCCCAGAGGGCCAGCAGCGTCCCCAGCTCGGACTCTCTGCAGACCCCGGTGTCGGGGGTGGCCCTGCAGCCGGGCCAGCAGAAGGAGGGCGATCAGAGTCAGCAGTCACAGCAGCAGCAGCAGCAGCAGCAGCAGATCCTGATCCAGCCGCAGCTGGTCCAAGGAGGGCAGACGATCCAAGCCCTCCAGACCACCCCGCTGTCCGGCCAGACCTTTGCCACTCAAGCCATCTCCCAAGACACCTTGCAGAACCTGCAGCTCCAAGCCGTGCCCAACTCGGGGCCCATCATCATCCGCACGCCCACGGTGGGTCCCAACGGGCAGGTGAGCTGGCAGACCATCCAGCTGCAGAACCTGCAGGTGCAGAACCCGCAGGCGCAGACAATCACGCTGGCCCCCATGCAGGGCGTGTCGCTGGGCCAGACGGGCAGCACCAGCACCACGCTGACCCCCATCGCCTCCCTGCCCAGCGGCACCGTCACCGTCAACGCCGCCCAGCTCTCCTCCGTGCCGGGCCTCCAGACTATTAACCTCAGTGCCTTGGGAGCGTCCGGGATCCAGGTGCACCAGCTGCAGGGGCTGCCCCTGGCCATCGCCAACGCCCCCGGTGAGTGCTCGGCTCCCCGCGAAGGAGGAGCGCTGGGCCTGGCCCGGCTGGGCTGGGCTGGGCGTGGTTGGTGTCAAATGGTGTTGGTGGCCGGGGTGGGGCTTGTGCTGTCACGGAGTGTGTTGATCGCCACAAGACACTAAAGGTGGTTTTGGGGAGTTTAAGTCTTGGAAATAAAGGGAGGAGGTGGCAGTGAGGGGAAAGTGGAGAGGAAAGGGGACACCTGGTTACCTGGTTCTGTGCCACTGTCCTGCTCTGGAGGCCACCCAGGAGCCTCGGGTCAGGGCTGGGCTGAGGCCCCGAGTGCAGCTCGGCTCCTTGGCTGGGCCTGCGAGGAGTCATGGCCATAAAACACAGGGATTAACTGAAAAGCCCAAGAAAACAAACACAGTCACGGAGCCGCGGGGAATTTCCTCCCAGGGGCGGAAGAAAGGGTTCATTAAGCGTCTGGGTGAGGGACAGCGTGACCTCAGCGTGGCCCAGCCGGTCCCGTGGGCACGGGCACCCTGCTCAGATCCCCAGGGATCCACCCCACCGTGTCCCACGGCCTGGGAAAAGCAGGATACGGAACATGGGAGCTGAGCTGGAGCCTGCTCGGCTGCTGCTGTGGAAGGGATCTGCTCTGGGAACGCTCTCCACTTGCTTTTCCACTGTTTTCCTTGGGTTGTTTTTTTTTTTTCAGTTTTTTTTTTTTTTTGTGTGTGTGTTCTGGCTCTGGCTAAAAGGGGCTGTTGCTGGATTTAGTCACAGTTGAGAGGCAGCAGAAAATGTTGCTCAATGCAGCCTGAGCTTCCCTCTCGCGAGAGGCAGCGGCGGCTGCTGCTCCCCCGGGCTTGTTTTGCAGCATTATTTTGGGCTGTTGCTACAGCAGCTTGGCTCGCAGGCAGGCCACGGGTCGCTGTGGCCCGGGGATTAGCCTGATCCTTGGATTTCCCCGAGCGCAGGGACCCGCGGGGGCTCCCACAGGCGGGGCTGGCACCGGGGGGACACACACGAGTGACCCGCGGGTGTGCAGGGTCCCCTCCCCGCCATCCCCGCACCGGGGGCGGCTCCTGCCCGGCCGGGGCTCGTTCCTCGGTGTTCCCGGGCTCCTTCCTTGTTTTGGAGGCGCTGGAGAAAGGCATGGGCGAGCCTGGTTCCTGTATTCGTGCCTGGCTCTGCCCTCGGAGGTGGAGCAGGGAGGAACGTTCTAGAGACCACCCATGCAACCGCCTCCTCCTCCTCCTCTTTCTGTTCCTCCTCCTCCTCCTCTCCTTTTTTTTAGCTCGGCAGCTCTCAGCCCTTGACGTGCCGTGGAGAATTCCCCATGAGCAGCAGCAGCAGCAGCAGCAGCACCAGCGGGGCCTCCTGGCTCTGTCCCCAGCCCGAGTGACGCTGGCACTGTCGCTGTGACACGGGGACATTTTGAAAGAAAAGCCAGAGCAGGGTTCAGAGCGGTTTTTCGGGGAGCCCCAGCTCTGTGGGATGGTCCGGGAGGCTCCTGGGGTGAAATGGGGAGGGCTGTGGCCAGCACGGAGCTGCCTGGCGCCCGTCCAGGGCCAGGCTTTGACTCCAGCTTTTCCCTGGCCGTGTCCCTCAGACGTGGCAATGGGTCCCTTTGTCCCCTCCCAGCCCCTCTCCAGGCGGTGCTGAGCCCCCCGGGCCAGCATCCCTCCAGATCTGAGCTCTCCCATGGGAATTTGAGGGAGGGGTTTGTTCCCAACGCTCCCCAAATCCCGGAGTTTCCCAAGCCTCCACGTGTGCTGGAATTTTCTGCTCCAGGCAAGGAGCTGGGAAGGGTTTTTGGAGCAGGAAAAGCTCCTCTGCTTTGGGGGAAGGCCGATGGAAAATGAGCCCTGGCTGGGGAGGGGACTGGGGCTGGTTTTCCTCAGATCTGTGTTCCTGGGGAAGAGGAGGTGCCCAGCCAGTGCCACCTGGGCTGGCAGCGCTGTGTGTCCTGCCCCTTCCAGAGCCCAGCTCGGCCTCCTGGGGGATCTGTGTCCCCTCCTGAGCCCCGGGCATGGGGGGCTGTGCCTCCCAGCCCCTCAGATCTGTTGCCAGTGAGGTTTTCTCCTGGTTTTTTGACAGGGGGAAATCCCTCAGGGAGAAAACAGCGCCTGAAAAGGTCTTTAAAAACCCTTTAAAACTCGGGTTTTTCTGCTCCTGGGTGGGATGCAGAGTCTGTGCAGGTCTGACTCTGTGTTAATGGGGTGGCTGAAAGGCTGTTCCTCCTCCTCCCTGGCCGGGCTGGGAGGAGCAGAGGCAGGGGCAGGTCTGTGGCCACCAGGGGTGGCATGTGGGCAAACAGGCCCTGCTTCACTGGCTGTGCCCCAGAGCCAGGGAGGGGGGATTTCCTCAACTGGCAGTGCCCCAAAACCCTCCCGGGGCTGCTGCCAGCGCTGCCCACGTGGCTGGGACAGGGTCTGGGGGGGCTGTGACACCTCAGTGGGGTCCAAGAGCCATCTCAGTGTCACCGCAGCCCGCCCAGGGAGGGGACATCCCGCGTGAGGGGGATGATGGTGGGGATTTTGTGACATCGCGGTTTCTCTTCCTCTTTTGCCATAGGGAGGGGCTGTTCTGAGCTCAGTGTCCCTATAATGGCTCTGTCCCCAAGTTCTTGTCCTGGCAGAGCCCTGCTGTCCCCACGTCCCTGTCCCAGCCCTACCTGGCTGAGGAATGTGCAGGACAAACAGGTGACCACCAGCGAGGTCAGCGCTGGAATTGAACCCCCTTGTTTTGGGGGCACTCGAGGGATATCCCTCCTTTTGGGATGTTTGGTTCCAGGGCTGGATGGAGCTGTTGGGTGGCATTGGGATGTTCTGGGCAGCACGAGCTCCCCTCCAGCTCCTTGGGTGGAGGCTGTGGGGGAACTGGGCAGTGAGAACTGTCCCTGGGGGGCACAGGACCCCTGGGCAGCGTGTGCCACAGTCCCTGCCCGGCTCCCTGCTCCCACTTGGGCCTTCCAGAGCCGGGCCCGTGGCACAAAGCCCCGATTGTGTCCCGTTTGCTGGTTTTTAAGGGCAGCTTTGTGGCAGGGCCCGGGTGAGGCATCCCCATGGCACGGGGAGGGGAGAAGGGAGAAGGGAGCGCAGCCCGGCCGTGACGCGCGGCCCTTGTTTGTCTCCCCGCAGCCGTGACATCACGGCACAAGCCAGCACATTGTGAAACTTCCTGCTCTGAATCCCAGCCAGGCTGGACTTTACATCCCCTGTGCCTTCCTGGGCTGACCTCCCTCTGTGTCCTTCCCTGGGGGCTCACACGAGAGCCCCGGGTTTGCCTGGGCGGAAAGGGAGCGATCCCAGCAGGGCCTGGGTTGTGCCAGCTTTGGTTGTGCCCCACACACAGTCCCCGTTGTGGGGACACCCTGTGGGTGCTGGGCCCCACGGGGCAGCCCTGCTGCTGCTCCGGGCCGGGCTCGGCGGGGCAGGGAAGGGCTGGCAGCTGCGCCGGTCGGACGGGTCGGGTGCGCGGCACCCACCCCGTGACTCCTCCCGGGACAGGCCCCGGCTCCAGACCCGCCTGCCGGGCCCTGATCTGCCTTTTCCTTTTATCTGGGCCAGCCCCAGCCCTGCTGGAGCCCCGTCCTTATCACCCCACGCTGCAGACTTGTCCTGGCTCCCGGCTTTGGGGGAGTTTCTGCATGACTCCTCTCCAGAGCGTGGGCTCCCACCTTAGCCCGGCTGGCAGCCTGCAGACGGCTCCTCGTCCCCTCCCGCCCCATCCCAGCAGGCCTGGGGTACATCCTGGGGCTGATACAGGCATCAAAAACGTGGGGTTTGTGGCTCAGGAAAGCTCCCACTGTGGATTGCTGTGAGGGAGAGGCTCGGGTGAGGTGGGAGGCGCCTGCTGGGGTTCCTCACCTGGGGAATTACCTTCTCCTTGGAAATTATTGAAATTACCTTGGAAAAAGCCAGGCATTTTCATCCTTCCACAGGGATTTCTGCTTTGGTGGGAGCTGCCTGTCCTGCAGGGTGAGCTGCTCCGGGTGCTTTCACCCCAGCCAAGGCAGGAGCAGAGGCCTCATCCTGGTTTTGTGACAATTCACGTGGGGATTTAAAGGGCAGAGGGGCTCTGTCTGTCAGAGGGATCTGGCGAATCCTGGGGGATTCAGGGACGTGGCAAAGTGGATGATGAGGTGATTCCCTGCCTCAGCTCTGTCCCCTTTTACAGCCCACCTCCCTCACTCCATCGGCTCCATCCCAGTTTATCCCCTCTCCAAAGGAAGGGTTGCTCATCCTGGTGCACAGAAACCTCCAGCAATTACAGGAGCTGCCCAAGGAGTGGCTTCTGGAGTCGTCAGAGTCCAAATTAAAGCCCTGTTACTCACTGGGCTGCAGGCTTCCAGCCTGCCCCATCCCCTGGTTCCCTCTCCACGGCCCTGATCTCTGAGGAATTGCTGAGCCAGAGCTTGGCTCATTTACATGGATGAGCTCCTGGTGCAGATTAACTCGTTTGGCAAACCAGGGAGGGAATCTGATGGGAAAAAACCAAGGGGACACCGTTCCAAAGCCACCTTGTCCCTTTGTGCAGCTCTTTGGGGTTTGTTCTGGGCAGGGCAGCGACCCCAAAAACCGGGCAGGAAATGGGGAGAGCTCGAGTTGTGAGTTAGAAAATGTGGATTTTGGAGGTGTTTTCAGGAGAGGCTGGGGCTGCGCGTCCCCAGGTTTTGCTTTTCTTTCTTTTCACCTGAAAACTTCCTCGTGCCAGGAAAGCCACGTTGTGCCTGGTGCCAGCTCTGCCCCCTCGCCCTGTGCCCAGGCACAGCTGCCAGAGGTGCAGAGTTTGCACAGCCAGCCCCGGGTTGTTGGCTTTGGGTTTTATTTCCTGCCCTTCCCCTAAAAATGAACACGGGGTCTGTTCCCCTTGCCTGAGGCTGGCCGGGGTGGGTGTGAGAGCTGCTCTCACCTCCTGTAGTTTGCTAAATAAAGCAAACAAGCCCCAGCTTTTTCCTGCACAAGGAGCACCTTGTGTGCAGAGAGGAATCCCCGAGCCAAGATTCCAGGGTTTGGGGTTTTTTAGTTGAGTTTTTACACCAGAAACTGCCCCGTCCGTTCCTGGGGGTCTCAGAGGTCGCTGGTGGAGCCGGGACAGGGGCAGCTCCTCTCTCCTGCCTTCCCAAAATCTCTCTTTCTCCCCAGGCTTTTTCCAAGGGTTAAATCTCCTCTTGCTCTGTTAATAATGTATTTTTGAAGGCTTTGCTGAGCCCAGTGTGGAGCCCCTGGGGAAGCTTTAGCCTTAGCAGGGATGTGCATTAGGGGGGATAATAAACGTGAATTATCCTCTCTGCCCACTTTTCCCTGGACCTGTCGTATCCCAGGGATTTCAGAGCTCCCTGCAGGTCCAGGATCTGCTGCCCTGGGTTACACCTGGCTGAGAGGCAGCCCCAGATCTCCAGCAGCAGGTTTGGGTTTGTTCCCCCAGCACCAAAAGGCAGAGAACACCACGTAGGCTTTTGCCTCTTGGAGGATTGAAGCCATTCCAAGGCATCCTGGCTGCATTCTCCCCCTCCTTGCTGTATTTTTGGGGAAAGAACTTGTGTTTTCTCCTGGTTTGGGATTTTTTTGGCGGGGAGGAGAATTGTGTTTTCTCTTGACTTTTTATTTTTTGGATTTGTTGGGTTTTTTGGGTGTTTTTTTGTTTGGTTTTTTGTTTTTGTTTTTCATTTTGTTTTTTAAGGGGTTCTTTTTGTTTTGGGGATTTTTGGGTTTTTTGGGGGTTTGTTTTTTTGTGGGGTTTTTTTTTGTTTCATTTTGGGTTTTTTGGGGGTTTGTGGGGTTTTTTTTTGTTTGTTTTGTGGGGATTTTTTTGTGGGTTTTTTTTTTTTTTGTTTTGGGGCTTTTTTGGGGTTTTTTGGGTTTTTGGGGGGGTTTTGTTTTTTTGTTTTTTTGGGTTTTTTTTATTTTTTGGTGGGTTTTTTTTATTTTGTTTTGGAGTGGGTTTTTTGTTTTTTGGGGTTTTTTTGGTTTTTTGGGGGGGGGGTTTGTTTTGTTTGGCTTTTTGTGGGTTTTTTTTTGTTTTGTTTGGGGTGGTTTTTTGGTTTTTTTTTTGTTTTGTTTTGTTTTTGGGGTTTTTTTATGGATTTTTTTGGCTTTTTTCCCCCTGCTTTTATTTATTTCCCCCCCCCTAGCAGCTCTTCCCATCCGGGGAAATCTCTGTAATCCGTGGCTGGAGCACAAAGCTGTCAGTGCCGGCTTAGGGAGCTTAAAAACCCCTCCCAGGCTGGGGCTGGGTGCAGGGCTGGGGCTGCAGGGAGGGCACCCTCCTGAGCCCCAGGGATCTGTTCCGGTTCCTCCTGAACCCCCAGGATCTGTTCTGGTGGCTCATGAACCCCCAGGGATCCCTTCTGGTTCCTCCTGAGCCCCAGGGATCTGCTCTGGTGGCTCCTGAGCTCCAGGGATCCGTTCTGGTTTCTCCTGAGCTCCAGGGATCCCTTCTGGTGGCTCCTGAGCCCCAGGGATCTGCTCTGGTGGCTCCTGAATCCCCAGGATCCGTTCTGGTGGCTCCTGAGCCCCAGGGATCTGTTCTGGTGGCTCCTGAGCCTCCTGAGCCCCAGGGATCCGTTCTGGTTCCTCCTGAGCCCCCGGGATCTGCTCTGGTGGCTCCTGAGCCCCAGGGATCTGCTTCTGTCCCTCCTGAGCCCCAGGATCCGTTCTGGTTCCTCCTGAACTCCCAGGGATCCCTTCTGGTGGCTCCTGAACCCCCAGGATCCATTCTCGTTCCTCTTGAACCCCCAGGATCCCTTCTGGTGGCTCCTGAACCCCCAGGATCCGTTCTGGTACCTCCTGAGCCTCAGGGATCTGTTCTGGTGCCTCCTGAGCCCCAGGATCCGTTCTGGTTCCTCCTGAACCCCTAGGGATCCGTTCTGGTGGCTCCTGAACCCCCAGGATCCCTTCTGGTGCCTCCTGAGCCCCAGGATCTGTTCTGGTGGCTCCTGAGCCCCAGGATCCCTTCTGGTGGCTCCTGTCCCCGTGGAGCTTTGCCCAGGCTCCACTGACGCCTGCTGGCACTGGCACCAGCAGGGACTGGGCAGGTTGTTCCTGCCAGGAATTCTTCCTCATTCCCAGGCCCTGGGTTGTGAAACTCCCTCCTGGCACCTCCAGGAGCGCCCAGGGGGATTTGAAATTTATCCTTCTCCAACCCCCCCTGGCTGCTGCCTCGGAGCTCCTGTGGGGAAAATGGGGTTGTAAAGGAAATTTCCCTGCCTGGGCGAGGTGCTGCTGTCAGCAGGGCTTCCCAGCAGGATCGTGGCTGGGATTGGGAATGCCAGTTTGGAAAGGGCAGCGGGTGAGCAGCAGCCCCAGGACAGCCCCAGTGACCTTCCTGTCGCCTCCTCCTCGCTGCAGCTGCTGGAAACAGCACCAGGAAAAGCCCCAGATGGGAGTTTTGGGAATAATTCCAGCCTGGAGCTTCATTTCCCAGCCTTGGGAGAGCAGCTCTGGAGTGAGATAAACCCCCAGGTGTGGTTGTCTCAAACCTGACACGCTCAGGTCACAGAAATCGGATTCCTCATGAGGGAATTGCTGGGAAAAAGGTGAATTTGTCTCAAATCTGCCACGTTCAGGTGACAGCACGTCCTTCCTGTGAGGAAACTGAGGTGAAAAAGGCAGATTTGGGGTTGGAATCACAGAATTACACCTAAAATTTAAAGGCATCCCACAAAAAAAAATTTAAAAAATTAACTGCGCTACTCTGAGGAGATGATGGAACAGCAACACAGAAAGTTGAAATGCACTTAAAGTGGGAAATCAAAAGCAAACAGGACACCACAAAAAACCCAGAGAAAATACTGAATGCCTTAGCCTGGTAGAATTTATATAATTATCAATTTATACAATTTTTCTAAAGATAGTAAATTGCATTTAAAAGATGCTCAGCGTGCTGTCTGTTTGGGAACAAAACCATGTAAGATATGCCTTGAGACAGGTGATGCAGCCAAGGAGACACAGGAACTGCAGGAAGCAAAAAACCCAACAGCTCCTGCACAGAATCCAAATCAGCACACACAGAACGGAGCTTTCATCCAGCAGAAAGAGATTTGCAGTGACAATCCATTTGGAAAGTTACCTGAAGATAAATGTTGCATCATCTTTTTGTTTGGGCATGTTTAATTGTTTCTGTGCTCTTTGGGGTTTTTTTTTATGAAGTCACAGAAAAAAATTCCCTGGAAATAAATTAAAACCTGCACCAAAGCCCTTGGAAATAAATTTTAAAAATGGGGGATTTGTGGAGGTCCAGGGAGAGCCCCAGGCTGGGGAATGTCAGGAAAGCACAGGGAGAAGGGTGGGATGGCCCGTTTGGCAGAGGAGCCCCGTTGCCAGGGGAGGAGCTGCCGTTACCTGCCTGTCCCTCCTGGCAGGTGAGCACGGGGCCCAGCTGGGGCTGCACGGCGGCGCCGGGGACGGGCTGGGCGACGAGAGCACGGCCGTGGAGGAGGGCGAGACCAGCCCCGACCCCCAGCCCCAGCAGGGCCGGAAAACGCGGAGGGAGGCCTGCACCTGTCCCTACTGCAAGGAAGGAGAGGGCAGGTGAGGCTGTGCCCCGGGAGCGCCCCCAGGGCCTCGTTTTATGGGGTTATCTGGGTTGGAAAGGGTCCCTCAGATCATCGGGAGGGCCCCAAAGGGCCTCGTTTTATGGGGTTGTCTGGGTTGGGAAGGGTCCCTCAGATCATCAGTTCCCCCAGCCCTGGCAAGCCCACCCATGTCACCAAGTGCCACCTGGCCACCTGGGCAGGTGCTTTCCAGCCCAAATTCCCCATGTCCCATGGCGCTGTTGTGGGCCAAAGGCAGGACCCGGCTCTCCACCGGGCTGAGCCTCACCCCAAACCCGGCTGAATTTCTCCCCAAACCTGACTGAATTTCACCCCAAACCCGAGTGAACTTCATCCCAAACTTGGCTGAACTTCACCCCAAACCTGATTGAACCTCACCTCAAACCTGACTGAACTTCATCCCAAACGTGGCTGAATTTCACCCCAAACCTGAGTGAACTTCACTCCAAACCCAGCTGAACCTAAACTCAAACCCAGCTGAACCTAAACCCAAACCTGACTGGACCTCACCCCAAACCTGAAGTTCACCCAAACCTGATTGAACTTCACCCCAAACCTGAAGTTCCCCAAACCTGTCTGAACCTCACCCCAAACCCATCAATCCCACGGGTCCCATCCTAATCCAGCAGCTCCACCCCCCCAGGCCGTTTCCCCTAAAATCCCCTCGGGTTTAACCCTTTTTTCCCTGCAGGAGCTCTGGGGATCCAGGCAAGAAGAAGCAGCACATCTGCCACGTGCCGGGCTGCGGGAAGGTGTACGGGAAGACGTCTCACCTGCGGGCACACCTGCGGTGGCACACGGGGGAGAGGCCCTTCATCTGCACCTGGGTGCTGTGCGGGAAGCGCTTCACCCGCTCCGACGAGCTGCAGCGGCACAAGCGCACGCACACAGGTGGGGCTGGGGGCTCCAGGAGGGCTGGGGGGCTCTGGGAGGGCTGGGGAGCTCTGTGGGGGCTCTGGAGGGGCTGCTCTGGCTCGTGGGGCAGCCTCAGGGATCTGTGGAGCTGGAACTGCAACATCGGCTTTGAGCCCCACACAGGTGGGGCTGGGGGCTCTGGGGGGCTCTGGGAGGGCTTGGGGGTTCTGTGGTGGCTCTGGAGAGGCTGCTCTGGTTCATGGGGCAGCCTCAGCTGAATTTGCAGCATTGGCTTTGAGCCCCACACAGGTGGGGCTGGGGGCTCTGGGGAGCTCCAGGAGAGCTGGGGGGCTCTGGGTGGCTGCTCTGGCTCGTGGGGCAACCTCAGCTGAAATTCCAGTGTTGGCTTTGAGCCCCACACAGGTGGGGCTGGGGGCTCTGGGGGGCTTCAGGAGAGCTGGGGGGTTCTGGGGTGGCTGCTCTGGCTCATGGGGCAGCCTCAGGGATCCATGGAGCTGAAATTCCAGTGTTGGATTTGAGCCCCACACAGGTCGGGCTGGGGGGCTCTGGCTTGTGGGGGGCTCTGGAGGGGCTGCTCTGGCTCGTGGGGCAGCCTCAGGGATCCATGGAGCTGAAATTCCAGCATTGCCTTTTTCCAGCATGGGCTCCAGGAGGGCTGGGGGGCTCTGGGGTGGCTGCTCTGGCTTCTCAGGGATCCATGGAGCTGGAATTGCAGCGTTGGCCTTGAGCTCTTGGGGCTGAGAGCCCCTCCAGGGCCTGAGCATTCTCACGGGGAGGAACCTTTACCCAAAATTCCAATGTCCTGGAGCTTTGGCCTTCAGGTCTTTACTCCAAGGCCCAAAATTCCAATGTCCTGGAGCTTTGGCCTTCAGGTCTTTGCTCCAGGGCCTGACCCCCCTCACAGAGGGCAGGAACCCCTTCCCAAATCCCAAAGTTTTCCCAAAATTCCAATGTCCTGGAGCTTTGGCCTTCAGGTCTTTGCTCCAAGGCCTAACATTCCTGCATCCTGGAGCTTTGGCCTTCAGGTCTTTGCTCCAGGGCCTGACCCCCCTCACAGAGGGCAGGAACCCCTTCCCAAATCCCAAACTTTTCCCTAAATTCCAATGTCCTGGAGCTTTGGCCTCCAGGTCTTCGCTCCAAGGCCTAAAATTCCAATGTCCTGGAGCTTTGGCCTTCAGCTCTTTGCTCCAGGGCCTGAGCCCCCTCTCAGAGGGCAGGACCCCCTTCCCAAACCCCAGCCTTCTCCCCTCCATCCCTCACACCCCTGTCTCTCACAGAGGGCAGGAGCCCCTTCCCAAACCCCAGCCTTCTCCCCTCCATCCCTCACACGCCTGTCTCTCACAGAGGGCAGGAACCCCCTCCCAAACCCCAACCTTCTCCCCTCCATCCCTCACACCCCTGTCTCTCACAGAGGGCAGGACCCCCTTCCCAAACCCCAGCCTTCTCCCCTCCATCCCTCACACCCCCTGTCTCTCACAGAGGGCAGGACCCCCTTCCCAAACCCCAGCCTTCTCCCCTCCATCCCTCACACCCCTGTCTCTCACAGAGGGCAGGAACCCCCTCCCAAACCCCAGCCTTCTCCCCTCCATCCCTCACACCCCTGTCTCTCCTCAGGAGAGAAGAAGTTCGCCTGCCCGGAGTGCCCCAAACGCTTCATGCGCAGCGACCACCTCTCCAAGCACATCAAGACCCACCAGAACAAGAAGGGAGGCGCCGCCAGCGTGGCCATGAACGTCTCGGCCGTCCCCATGGACACGGCGGCCTCGGCCGAGGGCAACGGCGGCGCCACGCCCTCGGCGCTGATCGCCACCAACATGGTGGCCATGGAGGCCATCTGCCCCGAGGGCATCGCCCCGCCTGGCCAGCAGCGGCATCAACGTCATGCAGGTGGCCGACCTGCAGTCCATCAACATCAGCGGCAACGGCTTCTGAGGCTCCTGAGCTGCACCTGCCCGGCCGCCGCCTCCGCCTGAAGGCCAGAGCTATATATATATATATTTTTTAATTTCGGCTTGATTTATTTTTTTTTTTTCCTCCTCTTTTTTTCCTTTCCCCTCCTGCCTCTCCTCCCACCCCAAACCCGAGGTCTCTTGGCGTCATCATGCCTTGGTCCTTTTAGCAAAAAAAAAAAAGGCAAAAAAAAAAAAACTACAAAAAAAAAACCCCAACGACGGAAATACCAACAAAACAACAGGAAAAAAAAAAAACAAACACAAAAAAAACCAAAAAAAGCAAAAAAAAACCCAAAAAAAAAAAAAAAGAAGAGAAAAGATTCTATATTATTATTATATATATAAAAATATAAAATGTGTTCGTTTGAGAGAGGAGAGATGTTGCTGTGACCATGGCGTGGTCCCTTTGATGCCTTATCCTGGAGCAGCCCGGCCCCTCTGGGGCGCGCCGGACGATGCCCGAGCTGCCCTTCCCTCCCCGGACCCCATTCCCAGCAGGACCCCCGACCCCTCCTCAGATCCCATTCCCAGCAGGACCCCCGACCCCTCCTCAGATCCCATTCCCAGCAGGACCCCCAACCCCTCCCCAGATCCCATTCCCAGCAGGACCCCCGACCCCTCCCCGGGCTGTCGGCGCTTTGCTTTGAGGTGACTCTGGAATTCCTTTGGCATTCTCGGGGGGGTGGAGATCTCGCTGGATTTTTCACCCTTGGACTCCCACTGCCCTCCCCTGCCTTGGCAGGTGTTGTTTTTATTTTTTTTTTTTTTTCCCTCGGATCTTGGTTTTTTCCCAGCCGTTTTCTTGGCAAGGCTCCCCTGTCCCGTGGGAGTGGAGTTGCTCCATGGGAAGGTCGTGGACAGAGGGGCTGGGACAGCCCTGGGGGGACAACTGGAGCCTCCTCGGGGGGAAAAGTTGATTTTTTTTTTAAATTACAGCCAGCATTGGAATTAATAATAATTACAGTAATAATCGGGAAAAAGGAGAATCTGCGGAGCTCAGCCGGTCTGGAGCGAGGGGGAAGCACTGCAGGGACACGAGGGACACTCGAGGGTTTTGTTGTGGCACTGCTGGAGGTGGCTCCTGACACAAAAAACCAAAAAAAGGGTGCTGGAAATAGGGACAGCTTGGAGACAAAAAGCCCCAAAAAGGGTTTTGCAGGATCCTGCTCCTCCCGGCGGGGGAGGGCTCGGTCCTTTCCGTTCTTCCTCCCACACCCTCCTCTTCCTGCCCCAGCCACATCCTGAGCCTGCCCGGGCTCATCCCCAGCGGGGCTGCGGGCGCAGGGAGTGCATCCCAGAAGGAAATGTGGGATCGTGCCCAGGCTGCAGCTGTGGGTGAGCCCAGCGGGGCCTGAGCGGGGCGGGAGCCCTGGAGGGGACCCAGAACTTCCCTGCTGCATTTTGGGGCTGGGGTGTGACCCCCTGGCTGAGGGGTGCACAGGGGAGCCCCTGGCATGGGAGCTGAGCCATGAATGCCACCTGCCCCGGGGCATCCATCCCCACCTGCCCCGGGGCATCCCCACCTGCCCTGGGCTATTCCCACCTACCCCAGGCTATTCCCACCTGCCTCAGGCTATCCCCACCTGCCCCAGGCCATCCCCACCTACCCAGACCATCCATCCCCAGCTGCCCCAGGCCATCCATCCCCACCTGCCCCAGGCCATCCCCAGCTGCCCCAGGCCATCCATCCCCACCTACCCCAGGCTATTCCCACCTGCCCCAGGCCATCCCCACCTGTCCCGGGCCATTCCCAGGGTAATTCCAGCGCTGTCCCCTCCAGGGCAGGTGACAGCAGCCACCCCACAGCCCCTCAGCGCTTCCTGCCCTTGTCCCGGGAGGAGCTGCAGCCGTGCCAGGAGCCCGGGGAGGAGCCGGCGTGCCCCGGGACGGGGGAGCTGCCCCATCTCCATCCCGAGCTTTGCTCCGGAGCCGGCGGGAAGCAGGAATCTTGTTTTGATTTGGGGTTGGGGTTTTTTTTGTAAAAAAAACACGCAAAAAAAAAAAAGGAAAGGCAGCAGAAGCTCCCCGGGGAGGGGGCGCAGGGCCCGGCCCCCCCAGCCCCACCCCGGCTCTCTCTCTCGATATCTATTTTTGCATTTGTATATTTTTATATAGGAAACTTTAAGCATTTGTATTTTAATAACCCTGTGAAGCACTATGAGCTCCCCCCCAGCCCGAAATCCACGAAGGATTGGGACAAAAACCAGGAGGTTTTTTTTTAATTTAATGGTCAATTTGGTGATTTTACCCCCACCCCGAGCCCAGCTCTGTCCCCAGAGGGGACCAAGTGCCAAACCCCACCCCGGCTCCGGCGCTGGGATGTCCCTGGGTGATGTCCCTGGGTGATGTCCCTGGGTGATGTCCCCGGTGTCCCCTCCCTGGAGGGGAGCTCGGCTTTCCTATGGAAACCGAGGGAGGGGGGCCCAGGGACCCCCGGGGGGCTCTGTCAGAGCCTGGGCTGCTCCCCTGCGGTTTTTTGGGGGTGATCAGAGCATTTTTTGGGGGGGATCAGAGCATTTTGGGGAGGGGTCCACACCACCAGCGCTGCTCCCAGTGCCAGGGAGGGTGTGGGGGGGCAGCTGGATCCCACTGCCCCCATTTTGGCTCTGTTGGCACCGGGGGTCCCCACCCCTCTCCTGGCACCCCCAAACCCCCCCAGCCATTGCCGGGACACAAAACACAAACGTGCCTTGACAAGGGGGTGACAGGCTGGGGGTGAGCCCCCCCTGCTCCGCCCCGCGCCCCACAGAGGGTCTGGGGGGGCTCTGGGGGCTGCCCCCCATCTCCCAGCTTTAATCCACTGTCACCCCTTCATTCCGGGGGCCGGGGCCGGTTCTCTATGCAGCGGGGGGGTCCTGGGGGGGTCCAGCCCCCCCAAACTGGCAATAATTCTCTCCCTGTTTGATCTCGTCCCGTCTCTGTTGTTTTAATTTGGGGAAGGGGGAGGGGAGGGGGGGGTTGGTTTTTACAAATCCGGTGGCTGATGTCATAAACCTCCCCCCCAAAGGCGATTTTTGGGGGGGGGGGGGGGAGGGGGTGGTGGATGATTTTTTTTTTGTTTGTTTTGGGTCCCAAAGTGCTATTTTTTTGTACAAAAAAGACTTAGATGAAACTGTTAGTTTTGGGGGGCTCCTTTGTAAATGGGGAACGACGAGTTCTTTTTGTAATAAACACGAGTCGCTGGCGTTGTCTGCAAGTCTGAGGGGGGTCCTTTGGGGGGGCACGGATGGTTTTTGGGGGGTGGGAGGGGCACCAGGGAGGACAGGGGACATTTGGAGGGGTCACAGGCCGGTTTGGGGGGGACAGGGGACACTGAGCTCCTTTTGGGCATCACAGGGTGATTTTGGGGGGGACAGGGGACACTGAGCTCCTTTTGGGCGTCACAGGGTGATTTTGGGGGGGACAGGGGACACTGAGCTCCTTTTGGGGGTCACAGGCCGGTTTTGGGGGGGACAGGGGACACTGAGCTCCGTTTGGGGGGGTCCCAGGGTGATTTTGGGGGGGACAGGGGACAGGGGACCCTGAGCTCCATTTGGGGGGTCACAGGTCGGTTTTGGGGGGGACAGGGGACACTGAGCTCCGTTTGGGGGGGTCACAGGACGGTTTTGGGGGGGGTCACAGGGGGACACTGGGGGGTCACAGGGTGGCTTTGGCTTTGAGGGGAACAGGGGACACTGAGCTCTGTTTGGGGGGTCACAGGCCGGTTTTGGGGGGACAGGGGACACTGAGCTCTGTTTGGGGGGTCACAGGCCGGTTTTGGGAGGACAGGGGACACTGAGCTCTGTTTGGGGGGTCACAGGCCGGTTTTGGGAGGACAGGGGACACTGAGCTCTGTTTGGGGGGGTCACAGGCCGGTTTTGGGGGGGACAGGGGACACTGAGCTCCGTTTGGGTGACGCAGGGCAGGGGGCCAGGCCTGGCTGCCCCCGCCCCAGACACCCCGGCTCTCTCCTCCCTGATGCGGGGGCAGCACCTTCCTCCTCCTCCTCCTCCTCCTTCTTCTTCTCCTTTTCTTCCTCCTCCTCCTGCTGCTGCTGCTCCTGCTCGGCTCCTCTCCCCACCGGCCCCACGGAGGCTCCCATGGGGCGCCCAGGTGGGTGCAGGGGGGGCACGGCCGGGGCCGGGGGTCCCTTTTGGGGGTGTTCCGAGCTCCCCCTGGTGCGAGGTGTCCCCTGGCAGGTCCCCAGAACCTGACCTGCGTGTCCTACAAGCACCCGAGCGTGCGGGGCTCGCTGGGGGACGCGGGGGGCGCGGCGGCCGGAGCCGTGCGCTGCCCCCCCGGGCAATGCTGCGTCGGCATCTGGAACCGCAGCCACGCTCTGGTGCAGGGTGAGACCCCCGGGACCTCCGCTCTGGGCAGGGGGAAAGGGAGAGACCCCCGGGACCCCCAGCTCTGGGCAGGGGGAGACCGCCGGGACCCCGGCTCTGGGCAGGGGGAAAGGGAGAGACACCCAGCACCCCCTGCTCTGGGCGGGGGGAGACCCCCGGACCCCCGCTCTGGGCAGGGGGAATGGGGAGGACCCCCGGCTCTGGGTAGGGGGCAAGAGGGAGATCCCCCGGGACCTCCAGGGAGAAAGGAGGAGACCCCCGGGACCCCCGGTTTGTGGGCAGGGGAAAGGGGGAGACCCCCGGGACCCCCGGTTGTGGGCAGGGGAAAGGGGGGCTGCGCTTTGAGCCTGCCCCGGGTGGGGTTGGAGGGGCAGAAGGGGATGGGGGAGGATGGAGAGCCTGGTCCTGCCCCGGGGGGGATTTGGGGGAGGATGGAGAGCCTGGTCCTGCCCCGGGGGGGATTTGGGGGAGGATGGAGAGCCTGGTCCTGCCCCGGGGGGGATTTGGGGGAGGATGGAGAGCCTGGTCCTGCCCCGGGGGGGATTTGGGGGGTAGGACGGAGCTGGGGCAGGACTGAGAGTTTTGTTCCTGCCCTGGGGGGAATTTGGGGAAGCAAAAGGGGTCAGATCCGGGCCGGGGGGGGCAGGAACGGGCTCTGATCCGGGCTGGGGGGGGGCAGGAACGGGGGCTGATCCCGTTCAGGGGGATTGGGGCGGTTCTGGTCCCTCCCCAGCGGCTCCTTGGCCTTGGCCTTGAGCAGCGGCTGCGGCGGCGCTGGGGAGGAGCCGCGGCGGAGGGGGACCCGCACGGGGGTCCCACCTGTCCCCTGAACCCCCCCCGGGGACCCGCACGGGGGTCCCACCTGTCCCCTGCCGCCCCCCGGGACCCGCACGGGGGTCCCACCTGTCCCCTGAACCCCCCCCGGGGACCCGCACGGGGGTCCCACCTGTCCCCTGCCGCCCCCCGGGACCCGCACGGGGGTCCCACCTGTCCCCTGCCCCACCCGGGGACCCGCACAGGGGCCCCACCTGTCCCGGGACCCGCACGGGGGTCCCACCTGTCCCCTGCCGCCCCCCGGGACCCGCACGGGGGTCCCACCTGTCCCCTGCCCGCGCTCGGGGGGTCCCACCTGTCCCCTGTCCCCCCCCCGGGGTGACCGTGCCGCTGTCCTCAGGCTGCTGGGGGGGTCGGGGGTCCGCCTGTCCGTCGGCCACCTGCGCCCCCAGCCCCGCGGGCCTCCCGGGCAGCTCCGTGCTGCTGTGCCTGTGCCACGGCCACCTCTGCAACAGCAACGTCACCGGCACCGGGACCGCGGCGGCCACCGCGGGGCTGGGGGGGCCCCGCCAGGGCCCAGGTACGGGGCCGGGGGGTGCTGGGGGGCACTCGGGGGTGGGGGACACACAGGGGACCCGCGGGGTATCCTGAGACCTTCAGGGGACCCACGGGGCACCCTGAGACCTTCAGGGGACTCTTGGGGGGCCTGGGTGGGCCTGGGACTCACGGGGGGCACAGGGAGGGGTCCTTGGGGGGACCTGGGACTCTGAGGGCACTGGGGGAGCCATGGGATCCTCTAAAGTGTCCCCCACCACCACCGCGGACACCCGGGGGGTCAGGGGGGCTCCGTGTCACCGCGGTCTCTGTCCCCAGCGCCCGGCCGGGGGGCGTCCTCGGGGACCCTGTGGCTGCTGGGTGCCAGCCCCCTCCTCATCCTCCTCATCTGTCTGGGCGTGCTCGGTAGGGACGGGGACACGGCGGGGACGGGGGGACCCCCGGGCGCAGCCAGCCCCTGCCCATCTCCCCTGGGTGTCCCCAAATGTCACATCTCTGGTGTTCCCAGAGTGGGTGGAGGTGGAGGGGACCCCAAGTGTGGTGTCACCCTGTCCCTGGGGTGGGATGTCCCAGGTGGGGTGTCCTGGGTGGGGGTGTCCCGGGTGGGGTGACCCCCAGGGACCCCGGGATGCCGCATGCCCCGTGTCCCCTGCCTGGCGAAGTGGGGCTGTTGGTCCCTGGTGTCCCCAAGTCCCCTGTCCCTGATTTGGGGGGGTTCCTGTGGGGGGGTCCCGGATCGGGGTGTCCCTGGTGTCCCCATCCAGGACTGCGCTGGACAAGGGCCCGCACGGGGCAGCCACCGCGGGGGGGGGCGGAGAATCCGGGTCCCTCCCCCGGAGCCCCCCAGCCCGGACCTGCCTGCGCTGCACTTCCTGCAGGTGCGGGGCACCCCGGGGCGGGGGACACCCATGGGGGGACACCCACGGGAAAGGGACACCCACGGGAAAGGCACACCATGGGGCAAGGGACACCCACAGGGGGACAACATGGGGCGAGGGTCACCCACAGGGGGACACCCATGGGGCAAGGGACACCATGGGGCAAGGGACACCCACAGGGGACACCATGGGGCGAGGGTCACCCACGGGGGAACACTCGTGGGGCAAGGGACACCCACGGGAAAGGGACACCATGGGGTGGAGGACAACCACGGGGTGACACCCACGGGAAAGGGACACCCACGAGGGACACCCATGTGGGGAGGGACACCCACGGGGGACACCCCTGGGGCAAGGGTCACCCACAGGGGGACACCATGGGGCGAGGGTCACCCACACAGGGACACCCAGGTGGGAGGGCAGGGAAGAAGGTGACGCTGGGAGGGGACCCCCACACGAGGAGGGGATGTGGGGACACCCACGGCAGAGGTGGCATCAGTCCAGGGGTGGGGGGCACACAGCGCTGAGGGACCCCCAAAGGTGTTCCCTGTGGCGGGGCGCTGGGGACACCCGGTGCCAGCCGCGTCCCCTGCGCGTGTCCCCGGCGCGGGGCAGGTGCTGCAGTCCGGGCGCTTCTCGGCCGTGTGGCGGGGCACGCTGCGCCAGCGGCCCGTGGCCATCAAGGCGTTCGCGGCCGGGGCCGGCCGGAGGTTCGCGGCCGAGCGCGCCGTGCACTCGCTGCCGCTGATGGAGCACGAGAACGTGGCCAGGCTGCTGCACACGCGGGCGGCCGCGCCCCGGGCCCGCGGGGGGCTCCTGGTGCTGCAGCTCTACCCGGCCGTGCGTCAGCCCGGGGGCACCGGGGAGGGGGGAGCGGGAGTTTGGGGGGCTCGGGGAGTAACGGGAGGGGGATAGCGGGAGTTTGGGGGGCTCGGGGGGCGACAGGGGTGGGTGGAACAGGATTTTTGGGAGCTGGGGGGTACCGGGGGGGTGTAACAGGAGTTTGGGGGTCTCGAGGGATATGGGGGGTAAGAGGCGTGGTGTAGCACGAGTTTGGGGGGCTTGGGGGGTACCCGGAGCGGTGTAACAGGGGTTTGAGAGGCTCAGGGGGTATGAGGGGCAACAGGGGTGGCGTAACAGGAGTTTGGGGGGCTCGGGGGGTATCGGGGGGCTTAACAGGAGGTTGGGAGGCTCAGGGGGTAACAGGAGTGGGTGTAACAGGAGTTTGGGGGGCTCGGGGAGATACAAGGGTGGTGTAACAGGAGTCTGGGGGGCTCAGGGTGTACAGGAGTAATGGGGGCTCGGGGGGCTCGGTTGTAACGGGGTTTGGGGGGCTCGGGGTGTGTGAGGGATTGAGGGGGCTCAGGGGGGTGTGTGGGACAGTTGGGGAGCACAGGGGTGGGGATGGGGGCCCGGTGGGGGGAGATGTGCGGGAGATGCTGGGAGGGGGGTGCCCCACGTCCCCAGCCGTGTCCCTCGCGTGTCCCCAGGGCTCCCTGCGCCACTTCCTGGGGCAGCACGTGGGGACCTGGGCGGGCAGCGTGCGCCTGGCGCTGTCCCTGGCCCGCGGCCTGGCCTTCCTGCACCAGGAGCTGTGGCGTGACGGTGAGGGTGGCACCTCTGCTGTGCCCTGTCCCCTGCCCTGTCCCTGCCCTGTTCCCCCGTGACCCCCGGTGTCCCCAGGGCTGTACAAGCCCAGCGTGGTGCACCGGGACCTGAGCAGCGAGAACGTGCTGGTGCGGGAGGATGGCACCTGCGCCATCGGCGACTTCGGGCTGGCGCTGGCACTGCCACCGCGCGCCCAGGACAGCGCCAGCAGCCGGCACAGCCTGGTCATCTGCATGGTGACAGGGGGACAGGGGGGGACAGGGGTGGCAGGACATGGCATGGGATCCATGGGATGGGATGGGATGGGTGGGATGGCACGGGAAGGGGAGGTGACAGCCCTGGGTTGGGGACAGCACCCCAGATGTCAGTGGCAGTGTGGCTGCCAGCTGAGCCCGTCCCTGGTGCCGGGGACTGGTGGCTCTGGTGGCTCGGGTGGCCCTGGTCGCCCCAGTGGCTCCAGTGGCTGTGGTGGCCCTGGTGGCCTTGGTGGCCCTGGTGACCCCATTGGCCCTGGTGGTCCTGGTGGCCCTGGTGGCCCCGGTGGTCCTGGTGGCCCCGGTGGTTCCGGTGGCCCCAGCAGCCCCGGTGGCCCCGGTGGCCCCGGTGGTCCCGGTGGCCCCAGCAGCCCCGGTGGTCCCGGTGGCCCCGGTGGTCCCGGTGGCCCTGTGCCCCGCACTCAGAGCCCGGTGTGGCGCAGGCGGGCACCCAGCGGTACCTGGCGCCCGAGATCCTGGAGGAGAGCCTGGACCTGCGGGCCTGGGGCCGGGCGCTGCGCCAGGCCGACGTCTACGCGCTGGGGCTGCTGCTCTGGGAGATCCTGTCCCGCTGCCAGGCGCTGAGCCCCGGTGAGCCCCGGTGAGCCCCCGCGCTGCCCCCGCGCTGCCCGCGGCCCCCAGCCCCGCTGACCCCCGGCCCCGCAGGAGCCCCGGTGCCGCCGTTCCGGCTGGCCTACGAGGCCGAGCTGGGCTCCAGCCCCAGCGAGGCTCAGCTGCGCCGCTTGGCCGCGTACGAGAGGCGGCGGCCGCTCATCCCCCCGGCCTGGCACCGCACCCCGCAGGTCAGAACCCCGCGACCCCCGGGACCGCCCCCGGGTGGGCGCGGGCAGGAGGGACCCCCGGGGGGGCAGGGGGTCCGAGGGGGGGTCCCTGCCGGGGTACCCAGGGATGCTGAGGGTACCGCGGGTGCTGTGCCCGTGCTTTGGGTGTCACCCCGGGGGTCCCCAGAGGGTGTCAGGGGGGTGCGGGGTGACTCAGGAAACCCGAGGGGAGGGTCTCAGGGGTGTTTGGGGGGGGGGGGGTCCCTGCCTGGGTGCCTGGGGGTGTTTTGGTGTGCCCAGGGATGCCGAGGGTGCCCGGAGTGCGTGCCCGTGCTTTGGGTGTCACCGCGGGGGTCTCAGGAAGCCCATGGGGGGATCCCATGGGTGTTGGGGGCGGTCGCTGCCCTGGGGTCCCCTCCCCGCCGCCCAGCGATGGTGCTGAGGGCACCGGGGGCTGTCCCCGTTCGGGGGTGACATCCCCGGGTGACATCCCGCGCTGACCCGGGGCGGGTGCGGGTCCCACAGGCCGGGGGGGCTCTGCCCGAGCTGCTGGAGGATTGCTGGGACCCGGACCCCGAGGCGCGGCTCTCGGCCGAGCGGGCGCTGCAGCGGCTCCAGCGCTTGGCCGCGGGGCCCGCACCGGCCCCGGGGGACCCCGGCCCGGGGGCCGCCCCCCGCCAGGTGCATGCGGGGAAACTGAGGCACGGGGACACCGGGAACCACCGGGGGTCTGCGGGGAAACTGAGGCACGGGGCGGGCAGGGGACACCGGGAACCACCGGGGATCTGCGGGGAAACTGAGGCACGGGGCGGCCCGGGGGCACCGGGAACCACCGGGGGTCTGCGGGGAAACTGAGGCACGGGGCGGCCCGGGGGCACCGGGAACCGGGTGGGTGGGGCCGGACGAGGCTCCGCCCCTGGGAGAAGCCAGAGCCAAGCTCCGCCCCCCGCAGAGCCCCGCCCCCTTCCTTCCGGGAGGGGCCGCGGCCGGAGCGAAGGTGGGAGCGAAGTCCCAGGACCCCCCCCCCGCACCCCAAACCCCAAATCCCCCCTGCACCCCAAACCCTCCGACTCCCCCGCAGCCCCCCCGCCGCCCGGCTCCATCCAGTCCCGGGGGGACCCCCCGAACCCCCTGACTCAGTTTCCCCTGGAGCCGGCGGGGGATTCGGGGGGTCCCCGCTCACCCCCCGTGCCCCCCCCCAGGTCCTGGAGTCTCCCACCATGTGGAACCCTGGTGCAGGTACAGGGGGACACCCCAAACTGGGGGGGCTGCCTTGACCCCCCCCGAGGTCAGAGCCCCCCCCCCTCAATCTCCTCCTTTTTCCCCCCCAGGACAGCCGCCCCCCCCCAACCCCGCGTACCCCCCGAACCCCACGTACCCCCCCCAGGTCCCACCCCCCAACCCCGTGTACCCCCCGCCCGCGGCGCCCCCCAACCCGCTGGGGGGGCCAGGGCAGCCCCCGTACCCCGCTGGGGCCCCCCCGTACCCCCCGGGGCCGCCTCTGGCCCCCTCGGGCCCCCCCTTGGGCCCCCCCCTGCCGCAGCCCCCCCCACCCAGGGGTGCTCCCCCACCCGGGCGTGCTCCCCTCACTCCCCCCCCGGGCTGGACAAGAAGGCGGCGAAGAAGATGAAGAAGAGGATGAAGAAGGCTCACAAGAGGCACAAGGTGGGGGGGACCCGGGGGGGACACAGGGGGTCACCCCCAGCTCTCCTTGGTGCGGCACTCATGGCTCTGCTGTCCCCCCCCAGCGCTCTTCGTCCTCGTCCTCCTCCTCCAGCAGCTCCGACTGAGGCTCCTGCGACCCCTCAGAGTCACCTGGGACCCGCCAGGACCTCCTGGAAACCCTGGGACCACCAAGAACCACCTGGAACCTCTTGGGACCCCCAGGACCCCCATCTTGTCCCCATGTCCACCATCCCCTGCTTCCGGGGGGGGGTCCCGGGATGTCCCCCCGTCCCCCAATAAACTCTGGGACACTCCAAAGTGTGTCAGCGTCTCTTTTGTGCCGAGTGGGGCTGGGCTTGGGGGGGACACAAACCCCACTGCTCCTCGGGAGGGGGGGCTGCCCCTGTGCACCCCTGCCCCTATTGCCCCCCGTGCCCCTATTGCCCCCCAGCCTTTCCTATTGCCCCCCAGTTGCCCCATAGCACTCCATACACAATTCTACCACATCTTTATTCGCTCCCCTTTGCTCCCATTTCCCTCAGAGCTCCCCCAGTGCCTCCACTGCCCCCCAGTTGCCCCCCAGTTGCCCCCCAGCACCCCCCAGTGCCCCCAGTCTCCTCCCGGCCCTCCCCGCCGCCAGGGGGCGCTGTGCGGGGCGGCGGCCGCTCCGTCCCGCCCCGCGTGCGCCGTGCGTTTCCGGGTCGGGGCGGGTGTAAATCGGGCCGCGCCCGCCGCCCCCTCCCAGACCCGCGGCCGCCGCAGCCGGAGCAGCCGCGCCCGCGCCGCCGCCGCCGCCATCCCGCGCGCCCGCCCGCCGCGCTCCCTCCCCGCCTCCCCCCCCCTCCCTCCCGCCCTCCCTCCTCCCGCTCCGCCCGGAGCGCCCTTCGCCCAACGCCGTTACCGGCGCCGACACAGGTAGGCCCGACCCCCCGCCCCCCCCCCCCCATCGCCCCCCCACCTCCGCCTCTCCGGCGCTCCCCGTGGGCCCCCCGCGCCCCCCCCGGCCGCCATCCGGGTCCGATCCCCCCCGGGCCGGGCCCTCAGCGCGGCCCCCCCGCCGCCCCCCCGCCGGCCGCGCCCTCACGGCGCCCGCGGCCTGCGCGGCCTGTGCGGCCTGTGCGGCCCGCGCGCCCCGCGCCGCCGGCCGGGGGCACAAACGGCCCCGCGGCGCTCGGGGCCCGCCGCTACCGCCTCCCGCCGCCCCCCCCCGGCTCCCCCCCGCGCCGGAACCGGGCCGGGGGGGTTCGGGGCGCCGCGTGCGTCACATGGCGCCGCCGCCCCCCGCCCGGGCCGGCTGCGGGGGGGCCCCGAGGGGCGTGGGGAGAATTTTTTTTTCTTTATTTCTACTCCGTTTTCTTGGAGTTTAATTTTTTGAATTTTTTGATTTTTCTTTTACTTTTTATTTTAATTTAGGAGTTTTTCTTTTCCCGCCCGGGCCCGGTTTTTCCGCCATCCCGCGCTGTTGTTTTCCCCCCGCCGGAGCGGGAAGGGGGCGCACGGCCGGGCCCCGGCCGGGCCCGCGCGGCGCCGCCGCCCCCCTGGCGGATCCGGGATTTTCCCCCCGGGCCTCCCCGGAGCCGAACGGTGATCCCCGGTCTAGAGTGGGTTCGGAACCCCGCGCCGGTGCCTCCCGGCCCGGTCCGGGATGCAGAGGCCCATTTTTCCCCGCGGCTCTCCCGGCGCTCGGCCCTTTCCTCCTGCCGGGCCCCGTGTCCCGTTCGGAGCCGCCGGCCCGGGATCCCCCTCACCCACCTTGTGATCGGGCCCCATCCGGGGGCTCCATCGCGACCCCGGGGTCGCTCCGGGACAGCCGCTCCGCTCCCCCCGGCTCGGAGCCGGGACCCCTGGCCCGGTTCCCCCCCCATCCGCCCCGCAGGGCTGAGCTGGCTCCGGTGCCGCGTCCCCACCGCAGCAGCCGCGTGCCCGGCTTTGGGACGGAGGTCCCGGGGGCGGAGGGATCCGGCGCGGGGCCGAGCTCGGGGAAGTTTCCCTGCGGAAGGGCCTCGCCGGGAGCGCGGCCCGGGCCTGCCTCACCCCCGGCGGGGCCGCTCGGCCCCTTTTGTCCCCGGGACGGGCCCGGGCTGCCGGGGCGGGCGGACTCGGGGCCCGTTCTGCCCTCGCCCCGCTGCCGGGGCTGCGATCCCGGGCTCCGCTCCCCGAACAGGGGGGATGCCGGGCCGGGCTCATGGAGGCCGCGGCAAAGCCGTCCGGTGCCAGCGAGGCAGCGCGGCCCCGGGCCTGCCTCGGCCGTGGTTAAACTTTGATGGGGCACAAGCGGTGGCCGAAATGGGAGTTTATTTACCGCATTCCTATGAAAAGCTCGGCTGGGGCCGGCCGGGCTGTTTTGCAACGCTGCCGACTCAGGTGGTTTGAAACCTGATCGTGCGCTCATGTGGCCTTATCTGGGTCTGAGGGAATCGCCTCGGAACCTGCTCCGAGGGGCCCCGTGCGGGCTCGGGAACGCCGATGCCGTGTATTTTCTCCACAATCCCGGCTGCCCAGCCGGCCAAACCCCTGGGACTGGGGTGCCGGCTCTCATCGGGCGGCTGCAGGAAACTTGGGCTGGGAAAAGTGTGGGGCCCGCAGGGAACAGCGGCTTCCCCGGACCTGTAGGGACCACGATTAGTCCTCAGTGCCCCCTCGGCATCCCTGGTTGTGTCCAGGAACCATTTGTGTCCCCAGTGCTACCGGGGGTCACCCTGAAGTATTCAGCTGTCCCTCAGGGAAACCCCTGCAAGGAGCAGGGCTGGGAGGAGGCAGGGGCTGAGCAGGACCCTCATGACCCCAGGAGTTGCTGGATCCAGGTGGGATCGGGCCAGTTCAGCTCTGGAAATTCATAGGAGGAGCCAAACCACCACGGATATCGTCCCAACACTTCAGGGGGCGATTCAAAGGGAGAAGCAGCACAGGGAGGCTGGAATCCTGCCTGGCCAGGCTGGGGGGGATTGGCAGAGCCCCTCAGGTCACAGCCCCCCGCTCACGCAGCCCCTCTCCCCCCAGCCGAGGCCCGAGCGCTGCCGCAGCCTGAGCCGACCCCGCGCTGCCCACCATGGACACCGGAGTCATCGAAGGGGGTCTCAATGTCACGCTCACCATCCGGCTACTCATGCACGGCAAGGTTCGTGTCCCCTGGAGCCCCGGCCTGGCACGGGGTGGGCTGGGAGCTTCCCTGGGGGTCTCCTGGAGCTGCTGTGGGGCCAGGAATGTGCTGCAGGTGCCTGGGCAGATCCTGGGGTGCAGCCAGCAAAGGAAATTATTATTGGGGAGGGCAGAACGACCTGATGGGAGCTAAGGTGGGAACAAGATCAGCACAACTGGGATAAAGCCCGGTTATCTGAGGGGCAGAACTCAAGTGCTCAGGAGCTTGTTCTGACTGTGAAAAGAGCTGAGTTTAGGCTTGGGGCTCCAGGAGTTTTTAAAACGCTGACTAACGATGCTTTTGTTTCCATCCCAGGAGGTGGGAAGCATCATTGGGAAGGTAAGTGAGGAACAAACTCCCCTAGCCCTCCCTTTCCCCTTCTCCCTGTCCCCCTCCCTGCCTGCCTGCCACCGCAGCACTGACGCCTCTCTCCCTTCTTCTCTGTTCCTCACAGAAAGGGGAGTCCGTGAAGAAGATGCGTGAGGAGGTGAGTGCTGGGAACGGGGCAGGATCAGGATGGTGGGGAGCGGGACAGAATCAGGATGGCAGGATCAGGATGACGGGGAGCAGGGCAGGATCAGGATGGCGGGGAGCAGGGCAGGATCAGGATGACGGGGAGCAGGGCAGGATCAGGATTGCAGGATCAGGATGGCGGGGAGCGGGGCAGGATCAGGATGGCGGGGAGCAGGGCAGGATCAGGATGACGGGGAGCGGGGCAGGATCAGGATTGCAGGATCAGGATGGCGGGCCTGGCGCGGGCTCCGCAGGCAGCGCGGCGCGGCGGCAGCATGGCGCGGGGAATGCCGGGAGCTGTGGGCAGGCGCGGCAGGAAGCCGAGGAGGAGAAGATGGCTGCCCGAGCCGAGGGAGGGGAGGAGGAGGAGGAGGAGGGAGGGCTCTGTCCCCGGCGGGGGAGCCGCAGGAATCCCGGAGCACTGAGGTGGCGTTTGCCTCCCCGCAGAGCGGAGCTCGCATCAACATCTCGGAAGGGAACTGCCCCGAGCGGATCATCACCCTGGCGGGACCCACCAACGCCATCTTCAAAGCTTTTGCGATGATCATTGACAAACTGGAAGAGGTGTGTCCACGGCCCCTGCAGTCCCTGCCCCGTTTGTCCCTCCTCTCTGGCAGAGCTGACCCCAGGACGGGCCCCAGGGGGCCCAGGGCCGCTGTTCCGCACGGGCAGCCGGCGTCTCCGTGCCTGGCCCCGATCTTTGTCCGGTGCTTTGCTGGGGCAAGGTCCAGGCAGTGCTGGAGCCGGGGCCCCACAGGGACTTCCTGCCCACAGCGTGGGGCAGAGCAGGGCTTGGAATCCCCCTGGCTCTGCTGGTGCCACTTCCCCCCAGCACACCCCAGGGCTCGGCTCTCTCCCCAGCCCTGCCAAGGAGGAAATGGGGCTGCAGCTGTGTGGGGCTGGAGGAGCTGCATCGTGTCCCTGGTCCTGTTAAATCAGCGACTTTCAGGGGGGATTTTGCTGCTGCATAACCTGGATCTTGCAGGTGTTGGAGCCTGCTCAGGGCTGTGATGTTGAGATTTCTGCGTTGGAGGGAGCAGGAGTTGAGAGTGCTCCTCACTTGGTGTGGGGCAGAGCTCCGTGGCCCTCACCTTGCCTGTGGGGGTACAAATTGTATTGCCCTTTAGATCTGGGACACTACCCAGGGACAAACAAGCCCGTGCTGGCAGCTCTGTCCCCAAACCCCCCTGCCCTCACTGCAGCGTTAAGGGCTGCAGGGCTTGGAGCTGTTTGTGCCGAATGCGGGCAGCCAGAGTCCTCCACAGGCTCTGCAGCGCTCTGGGCACCGGCCTTGGAGCTGAAGCTTTGCTTTTAGTAGGTCAGTTGAGCCCTGGCCTTGTGCCTCCCCTCCCCCTGGCAGCACATGACCGCTGTAATCGGCGCCGGGATTGTTTTTCCCGGAGCTGCTGCCTTGATCCCTGGTGCCGCGGGAGGCTCCGCGCTGACCCTGGAGCCGTGGAGTCCCCGAGCCCCCCCTGCCCAGTCCCCTGTCCCCCTCCAGCACCGGTTCTTGCTTGGCTGAGGTGGCACCCAGCCTGGGCCAGCGCCTAAACCCATTTCCATTGAGGCAGCCGAGTTTGGCTGCTGCTTCCCCAAAATACATCTGTGCTTTTTCTGGGCTGCTGAGGAAGTCCTGGGAAAGCCCCGAGGTCACCTTGGCCTCGGCCACCGGTGCCAGCGTCACCTCCCTGTCCCCGTGCCGGGCACGGCCCCAGCGCGTGCCGTCCCTGCGGGGCTGAGCCCTCAACACCTCCTCTTCCTCGCAGGACATCAGCAGCTCCATGACCAACAGCACAGCTGCCAGCCGGCCCCCGGTCACCCTCCGACTCGTGGTGCCCGCCAGCCAGTGCGGGTCCCTCATTGGCAAAGGAGGCTGCAAGATCAAGGAGATCCGAGAGGTGCGTGCTGCCCACCCTGGGGGACCCTCGGGGGGTTCAGGTGTCCCCAAGGACAAATCCCCGTGTTGATGAGATGTGGCATCGCTGGGAGTTTTTGGTGCTCCCTGTATTTTAGTGCTTGGCAAACTGAGAATCTGGATGGGCCTTTCTCTGCCCACTGCTGTCTCTCACAGCCTGGGTTCCTGCTCCCCCCTTCCCATGGCTCCTGATCGCCCTCTCCCCAGCCTTTTCCCTGATTTTGGAGAGGGAGATGGGCTCCGGGCCAGCGCTGCCCTTGGCCATGCCATTTAGCACTGGGTGCTGTTGGATTAACTCTACTGGCTTGGCTTGGGTTACAGGGACAGGCTGAGGCCAGGTCCCCTCTGCTGCCTCAGGCTCCTGGTGACCAAATTGCATCCAGCTGGGATTAAAGGACTTTATTTTGGGGGACAGGAGGAGCTGGGGGGGCAGTTTTGGCTATGTATAACCACGCACGGGGTGCGTCACAGAGGTCTCAGCCCTGCCCGGGGTCTGACGGGCTATTTTTACCCCTCGACTTGGCAGAGCACGGGGGCACAGGTCCAGGTGGCAGGGGACATGCTGCCCAACTCGACTGAGCGAGCCATCACCATCGCTGGGATCCCACAGTCCATCATCGAGTGTGTCAAACAGATCTGCGTCGTCATGCTTGAGGTACGGCCCCTCCCTGGGCCTGTCCCTGGGGTTTGGGTGCTGCAGGGGATCCCGCTGCCCTCGGAGGGGTGGAAATGCTGAGGAGGGAGAAGGAAGGAGCTGCTGGGGGATAAAGGGATAGCTGGGGATTACAGCCTCATCCAGGTGAGGCTCGGAGCTGCTTAAAACCGGGGTCGAGCAGGGCCTCGAGAGCAGCTCATGGCGTCACCCACGGCCCTGCTGTGCTGCTGGGTGTCCTCCCTCGGCCCTGTGCCCAGGGTGAGGAAGAATTCAGGCTGCCCTGGGTCACCAGAGGGCCGGCTGGAAGTGCAGAGCAGAGCCCCGGGGCTGTGGGCTGTGGGGAGGGGGCTGTCAATGCCAGCGGCGCTCGGTGTCTGACCCACCCTCCCTGCCTGTCACGCAGTCTCCCCCGAAGGGTGTCACCATCCCGTACCGACCCAAGCCATCCAGCTCTCCCGTCATCTTTGCAGGCGGCCAGGTAAGGCCTCTCCTCTGCTCCTGGGGTGCGGGGTGGGCAGGGAGGGGCGGGCAGGGATCGTTCCGAGCTGCCAGCGCGCCCCGGCCGCTCCGCGTGCCCGTCACCCACGCTGTGCCCTCGGCCCCAGGGGCTCTGCTGGGCCTCGGCCCCCTGCCCTGCTGAGGGAGGGCAGCAGGGAAAAGAAAAGGGCCGATTTGGGAGGAGAGGGTGCTGGAAAACGCTCCTGGAATTAACCGGCCAAAAAAACGCTGTTTGGCAGTGTGGTGGCGGCAGTGGGGGTTTGCACGGGGCCAGGCTGCCTAAGCCAGGCTCTGCCCCCTGCCTCGGGCTGGCTCCAAGGACTCGCTGTGACCTCTGTGGGTGACTGGCCCGGAGGTTGGGGGTTCTCTGCTCTCTGCCACTGGTTCTCGGGGTGCAGAGGCTCAGCCTGTGCCGTGGGTAGGGTTGGGGTGCGCTGAGGCTTCGTCTGTCAGGAGGGGAGGGTGTCAGATAGGAGTAGGTCAGGTGGCTGGGCTTTAGTCCCTCCTGCGCTGAGCTGGGCGGTGGCCCAAGCCCTGCCCCGAGCCACCTTACAGGGGCCAGGTGTCCCTTGGGATCCTGTCCCGCTGTAACGGGCCCGGGTGCTGCGGGTCAGCTGCTCCCACCCTGCGCCCCCGGGGCTGCCCCAGCGCTCGGAGAAACCACGGCGACAACGCATCCGCTGCCTTCCTGCTGCAGGGACGCCCCTCGGGGTGGGCAGGGCCTGGCTTTGTCACTGGGGGCCTCGGTAGGCAGGGAAGGGGCTCAGGGAAGGGCTGTAGCTGCCGCCGGCCTCCCTGAGAGCCGGGCCTGACTCTGCTCTCCCCCCTCCCAGCCCCGCCACGCTTGTTTGGGGACGGACCTGCCGCCGTCCCCTTCCTCCCCACCCTGCCCCTCTCCCTGCCTCTTCCTCCCCACCTGAACCCGGTCAGCCCCCCCCTCCGCCTCCCCGCCAGCTTCTCCCGCCGCTCTGCACCGGGGGCAGCCCCCGCGCCCCGGCCAGCGGCGGGGCGGGAGCCGGCCGCCTTCCCCGTTAGAGCAGTGAGGAGCAGGCTTCCCACGGCCACGCATCTCTTCCCTCCCCTCGCCCCTCTTCTCCCCCTTCCTTCCTTCTTTCCGCCCCCGTCGCCGGCCCAGGCCCGCAGCAGCCCCCGGGCCCCGCTCCCGGTGGGCCTCGCGCTCTCTGCCTGCAGCTCAGAGTCGCGCGTAGAGCAGGACGAGCCCTCGATCAGCACTGAGCTAATGTGGATGTTGAGTTTGGTGTTAGCGAAAGGTTTCGGATTGACAGCCCTGGAGACTGAAGTCCTCTAATTTATCCACAGGACAGGTACAGCAGCGGCAGTGCGAGCTACCCCCCACACCGCCCCATCCATGTGCCTCAACTCTGACTTGGAGGGACCACCTCAGGAGGTGAGAGGGGAGTTCAGTCTCCACGGCCCGTTCAATCCTTGGCCTCTCTGAGACTGCCAACAAGGGTGGCATCCCTGTCCCCGTCCCCCAAAACCGACAACGGTGGCTTTTTGTGCTGTGGACTCCTGTCCACTGGGAACTGGACTCTGAGCCCACCAACCTCTCCTCACGCAGGCCACCCGGCAGCCACTGCATGGCAACGAACTTGGGCCAATTCCAGCCTGGGCTGCAGTTCTTCCGGTGACCTGGAAGTGAGGCTGTGTACCCCCCTCTCCCCCTCCTCTCCCACCCGCCCCCACCTGCCCGGCCCCCCCAGACCTCCCCAAACCTTAGCCAGCCAGGCCCCAGCCAGTGCCTCGCCCTTCCTGGGTAGCTTCAGGAGGAATCTGAAGTGTGTGGCTGTCCCCCGTAACCTCGGGGACACGGAGTTGTGGCAGGTCAGGCCCTCGCCTCGTTCCCCTCCGAGCACTGGGCCGTGTGAGCAGTGGTAGCCAGCGCCAGCACTGACCTGTAGCTTGCCCGGCGACGTTGTCCTAGGCGTGTGGAGTGACGAGAGGACTCGGAACGGGGCAAAACATTTTTTTTGGGGGCGGGAGGGGAGGCGGGGGAGCTGCCGGGCCGGGGCAGAGAGGGGCCAGGAGCAGCAGCAGGGCCGGCGGGGGCGTTGGATCCTCCCTGCCTGCGCGGGGGCGCAGGGATAGCAGCATTGTCGGACTCACCACACCATAACATCTTCATCAAGATCCCAGCCGTTCTCTTGTTGGTTTTTTTTTTTTTTCCTTTTTTCTGTTTTTTTTTTTTTTCTTAATTTTTTTTTTCTCTGCCACCTTTTTTTTGGGGGGGGGACGGCACCGATTCTGCCCACCCCCTCCCCGTACCCGCCACGTCAGGCCAATTCGAGTAACCGCCAGCCTAGAAACTGCTTGTGACAGCATTTATCCGTCCCCGCCTCTCCTGCCCCACTTCCCTCGCCCCGGAGAACTCTCCACCTTGGCTCTCTGACTTCCTGGCTAGTTGAAATCTGTCTGTCCCTGGGTGGCTGTCCGATGGTTGTTAATAGGACTGTTTTCCTCCTTTTGTAGGCCTATACCATTCAAGGACAGTATGCCATTCCACAGCCAGATGTAAGTTTTTATTTACAACTTCTTGTCTTGAAATCCACCCTTTTCCTCCCCCACCTTCCAAAAAATTTTCTCCGTGCTTTCTCCACTCGAGCTGGCTCAGCTTGGGGCTGAATACTCGATCTGATCTGAGCTCCCCAGAACCTCCCCCCCCCAAAAAAAACCACTCACCCCCCTCAGCTGGCCCTCCCGCAGCCAGCTCCATCCGGCCTCAGATCTCTCCTTGGATCCTCCCCCACCTCCTCTCTGACACTTCCCTCCTCCTTATATTATATTTTTTTTCCAAACCCACCTCTCCCTGGCTTGGCATTTCACACCAGCTCTGGCTTTTCCTTTGCCCCCCTGCCCCCCCTCAATTTGGCACGAGAACCGCCCCCCCACCCCAGCCAGCCAGCACACGGTGGCTGTGTCACCACCACGGTGGCTCTCCCGGGGCAGGGGACAGCTGGCCCGGCGAGCGGGCGCAGGTGGCAGTCGGGGAGGGGGGTTGGCCCCGGCCCAGCCCGGCAGCGGCCGGCGCTGTCGGACACCTCCATCCTCTGGCACCCATCCTCATCCCGTAGGGGCTGCTCTCTGCTCCTGGCACCTGTAGGGCAGCGAGGGGGGGTCTGGCACGGGGGTCGGGGGCTCCGAGGCGCAGAGCCGAGCGCGCTCCGTGCCCCGCGCTCCCCGCCGTGCCGCGGGCACCCGCTCCCTCCTCCCGCTCCTCTCTGCTTCTGTTCCTGCGCTGCTCCAGCCTTGCTGCCCGAGGGGGTGGGCGCAGCCCCCAGCCCGCCGCGGCGGGGCCGGGGTGGCGCGGAGGGGCCGGGGCGGGCGCGGGGCCGCGTCCGTGCGGGTGCGCGCGGCGAGGGCCGGCCCGCGGCCCCGGAAATGGCTAACGCCGGCCTCTCTGTCTCTCTTCTCTCCCTCTCCCTGTCTTCCCTCGCCCCTCCTTTAGCTGACCAAGCTGCACCAGTTGGCAATGCAACAGTCACACTTTCCAATGTCTCATGGCAACACTGGATTCAGTGGTATGGAAACTCCTTCTCTCCGTGTGCGTTCGCGCGCGGCCGCGGCCCAGCCCCGCCCGGGGCCGAGCTCACACAAACCTAACCCCAAACGCTGCCCGGGCCCGGCCAGGTAACCAACCACTGCTCTGGGGACGTGTGTGGGGCCGCAGGGACAGGGCCTCCACCTGTCCGTCTGTCCATCCACCCACCCACCCACCCACGCTGCTGCCCTCCCTGCCCGGTGCCAGCGCACTGGGAGCCCCCTGCCCACAGCACCCACTGTCTCCCCTCCGGCTGCTCCAGGCCCACGGCAGGCCACTGCTGCCTGTGCCAAATTCACTGTCGATTCGCTGAGATGGCTGGAAAGAAACCAAGCCACGTAAAAAAAGAAAGAAAAAAAAATCAGAATTACCCATTTGGGGGCTCTAAACTAAACTTGAGACAGCCAAACTCATTGTGACTTGTATCTTAACAGGCGTTGACTCCAGCTCTGCAGAGGTGAAAGGCTATTGGGGTAATGATCCAAACACACCATCTGTAGTTACTCTGTTGTGTATTGCTGCTGCCCGGGGTCTCATTCTCCCTGATAGATGCTGCCCGGATGGGGGGGAAAGGGGGTTGAGGGGAGCCCCAGAAGAGCTGGAGGTGCAGCCTGGCTCAGCTGCCTGGGCCCTGGAGCACAGCTGGATAGTGGAGAGCAGCAGGGCTGGGTGGAGGCTCGGCTGTCCCAGCGAGCTGTGGGCCCCGAGCTGTAACTCCCCCACCCCAAAATAAAACCACATGGAGGGGAGAAAGCCCCAGCTGAGGAGGTGCTGGAGCTGCCCCAGCAGTCAGGGGACAGCACTGGCTGTTGTCCCCCTGCCACAGCCCCGGTGTGAGTGCTCAAGGCCGCCACCGCTGCTCCCTCTCGCAGGGAGCGAGCTGGGGAAGGGGGGAGAAGTGGAAAAGTGTGTTCAGAATGCCCCAGGCACACGAGCTCAGCCCCGTGTGGGGTGTGAGCAGCCTCCCAGCCAGTGCCTGCCTTAGCACAGCCCTGCAGGGCGGCAGGGAGGAGGAGGAGGAGGATGAGGGGAGCTGTGGCCTTTAAAATCTGGACCCGGAGTGGGAGTGGAGGCGAGTGCCCGGCTGGAGCCCCCCAGTGCCAGCCCCCTGCTCTGGGCCTGTCCCACCTTGATGGAGGGGACGCGCAGGGAGATCCCCGGGGTGGCACAGAGGGAGGCAGGGCTGGGGGGCAGCGGGGCTGGAGTACCCTCGCAGCCTCTGCGCCCTCCCGCCGGCTCGGAGCCCCCGCAGGCGCCTGAACCTGGCAGCACTTGGGGTGCTGCACCCCCCAGCTGCCCCACCCTCACCTGGGCCCCCTCTCTGTCTCCGAGCAGGTTTGGATGCCTCTGCCCAAACCACCTCCCATGAACTCACCATTCCAAACGATGTGAGTATCCCGGGGGGTCTGGGCTGGGGGTGGCTGCCCCTCGGCTCCCCAGGCTCTGCTGCCCCTCTCTCTCACAGGGGCCCTGGGGTCACTGTCCTTGCCTTGAAGGCTATGCTGGGCTCGTGGTGCATCCCAAACCCTCTCCTCAGGCCACTCTGGCTGCCACCACGTCCCTTGGCCCCATTCCAGTGATCTTCAAGGCAAAAAAGCCTTTTTTCAATGCCTTAACCCCCCCTTTTCCAACTAACACCCCACTCCCAGGAATCCCATGGCCATGGAGCTGTCAAGCTTGGACGAGGCCTTTAAGGCCACCGAGTCCAGCTGTCCCTCCACCACAGGGGATGTCCCCAAGGGCCACATCCTCCCCATTCATTTTGGTCACCCCCAGGGACTGTGTGCTGCCCTGGGCAGCCCGTGGGGCTGGCACAGCCCTTTCCCTGCAGGAATTTCCCCATTGTCCCCCCGGGGGTGGCAGGGCAGGGTGACCCCGAGCTGACCCGTGTGCTGTCCCTTCCCAGCTGATTGGCTGCATCATCGGGCGTCAGGGCGCCAAGATCAACGAGATCCGCCAGATGTCCGGGGCTCAGATCAAGATTGCCAACCCCGTGGAAGGCTCTACTGACAGGCAGGTGACCATAACTGGATCTGCAGCGAGCATCAGCCTGGCCCAGTATCTAATCAATGTCAGGTGAGTCCCGCTGGCCTCGCCGTGCCCTCCCTGCCCGTGCCCCGCATGGGGGGGCGCCTGTCCCCTCTCCCTCCCTGTCCCCTCTCTCCCCCTGTCCCCTCCCTGTGCCTGCTGTCCCTGTCCCTCTGCAGGGTGAGGAAGGGGCTGGGGTGAGCCTGGCTGTGCTGTGCCCCCCTCAGGGGTGCCAGGCCCTGTCCCCACGGGACTCTGCCATCCCAGAGCTGCTGGTGCTGCTGGCAGCGCCCGGCTGTGCTCTGGGGCCGTGCCTGGGGCTGTCCTGTCCTGTTGGTGTCCCCTGTCCCTGTTCCCTGCCTGGAGCTGGCAGTGGCACCTCCTGGCTGTTGGGGTGTGGGTCCCCGGGCTGTGTCCCTGCTCCCTCAGCAGCAGCTGCTGGAGCTTTTCTCTGCACTTTGGCTCCTTCCTGGGGATGCTCTGGGGGGCGTGGGGGTCCCGTGTGCAGCTGGGCCAGGCCTGGCAGCACCATCCCTCCCTCCCTTCCCTCCCTCCTTCCCTCCCTCCTCCTCCTCCTCCCCAGCTCGGCTCCTGCGCCGTTTCGCTGTTTGTCCTGTGCTTTTTTTTCGCATTTTGTGCTGTTCCTTCCCTCCCACCCACACCCGTGTTTTTTTTTTTTGTTTTTATTTTCTTTTTTATTTTTCTTTTTTTTCTTTTTTTTTTTTTGTTGTTGTTTTTCCTTTTCTCCTCTGTTACAGTTTAGAAAGCGCTAAACCCTCCTCCCAGGCAGCCTCCGTCACGATCCCTGACCACCTCAGCATCAACCTCTCTCAACCCTCCACCCCTTCTTCTTCTTCCTCCTCCACCACCACCCCCTCGCTCGCCACCGCGGGGGCCTCCGACGCGCCCTCCAGCCTCCCCAACCCTCTTCCGACCGCCCCTTGTGTCTCCAGTCTGCTTGGCATGAAACCTGTCCCTCTCCTGGCGCTAAATGTCGTGTCTGCGGCCAAAGGCGCCGCGGCGCCCGCCGTGCCCTGTGTCACTAACAAACTCAAAGCCGAGAAGCAGAGGTTTTCCCCGTACTGAGCCTGCTCCAGGGGGTGGCAGCACCAGGACCCCGGAGAGGAGACTTGGAACACACCAGTTTTTTTCCTTTTTTTTTTTTTTAATTCTTTTTGGGTTTTTTTTTAATTTGAAATTTTCCTTTGCACCGAGCTCGCGCTGCCGTGGCAGCAGCAGAGCCGTTCTTGCCGGCCGAGAGACTGTGTCCCCTTGTCCTGTGAGCGGTCACAACTCCTCCTCTGCCTGCCTCTACTCGTTGCTTCTTATTTTTTTTTAATTTTTTTTTTTCCATTTCTCCTCCTTTTTCCCATTTTTTGGGGTTTTTTTTGAGTAGTTTGGGTGCAGCCGTGGGGTTTGGGGTGGGATAGGGGGGTGGAGGGAGGGAAGGGACTCTTGTGATTATTTTTTTTTGGGGGGGAAGGGGAACTGCATCCCCGGTGCCCTGGGGGCCTCACCTGTCCTCTCTTAACTGTCTGTACCTGTAATAAAGTTGCCACGGTGAGAATCTGCTCTGGTAGATCTGTGCCGCAGCGGGGCCCGGCCCGGGGGTCCCCTCTGCCCGCCCGGGGGGGTCTCACCCCCCACCCACACCCCCAAACCTCAGCGAGGGCCGAGCCCGGCAGGGCTGGGGTGGGTGGGCCGTCCCCGGGGGTCCCTGCTGGCCCAGGGACCCTCGCAGTGTCTGTGTGTCCCCGCACCCCTGCTGCCAACCCGGGGGTCCCTGCTGGAGGTGCCCCCCCTTCCCCTGCACCCCCCATCCTGTGCTGCCTCCTCCCCGCCCCACCTGGGGGGGTCCCGTGGATCTCCCCCTCCCCAAACCCTCGGGGCAGAGCCCCCCACGCTCAGCCCAGACCCCCCAGGACCCCCCAGACCATTCCAGAATGTGGGGGGGGGCTCCTCCCTTCCCCGGCTGCTTCTGCAACCCCCCCAGCCCCCTCCTGAGGGGGGTCCCCGTGGGGCCCCCCTGCCCCCCGAGGGCGTCCCTCCCACCCCGTCTCGGTGCTGGGGGGTCCCTCTGACGCCCTTTTCTCGTTGCAGGCTCTCCTCGGAGACCGGGGGCATGGGCAGCAGTTAGGGGGGCCCCGGACCCCCCCGCCTCGCCATCCATCTGCGGCCCCTTAGCACCGACCCAGGTTTTAAACTAGTTTGTACATTTTCGGTTCCTCCAGCCTCGCGCCACTCACCAGGTTCAGTTTGTTTCAAATTTTTTTTTTTTTGTTTTTTCGTTTTTGTTCTGTTTTTCGGGGTTATATATTTTTTTTGTTGTTTTTTCTCCCCCCTTCTCAAATTATAAAAGCATTTTAATTCCTTCGTTCAGCTCTTAAAATTGCTGAACCCCAAATCTTAGTTTTATAAAGCTTCTCTCTCCTCTCCCCACCTTCCCCCCAGCACCTTCTCCCCTCCTTTCCCCGTTTTTTCGGCTCATGAAGTTTCTGTTTCTGTCATGAAATGTAAGAGTGGAAGAAAAACGAAAAAAAAGCAAAAAAAAACAAAAAAAAAACATTTCAGTTTAGTTCTGTAACGTCAGGAAATTTTTCAAAAAAAAAACTGAATAAAAAGATGGACTGGAGCTTTTCCTTGTGAATAGAACCTGCAGGATATTTTGGTTAATGGATCTGCCTGTCTCAGTCTTTATTTGAAACCCCTCTGGCTCTTCCCAGTGCTCCCAGTACGGTCCAGTTTGGTTCTGGAGAGGGAGGAACCCCCCCAGCTGGTGTTTGGGATCCTTGCACAGGGTGGAGGACCAACCCAGTGCTCCCAGTATGGCCCAGTTGGGTCTGGAGTCCCACTGGCCTGGGATGAACCAGTCCTGGGGAGGGAGCTTTGCCCTCCTGATGAATTTTTTGGGGGATCTTTCCCATTTCCCTCCAAACTGGTCTGAAACGGGAACTCGCTGTTGGTTCTGTTCCCTCTCTGCTCTTTCCCCCCAACTCCCCCTGGCACCTCCAGGAGTGACAAACCCCCCTCCCCATTTCCCCAGTGTGAACTGGGGGGCAGCTCCCTGTGCCCCGGGGTGCTTCCAGCAGCAGGACCTGCACAAATGGGGGCTCCAGGACCCCCCTGCCCCTTCCCCCCGTTCCCCCAAGGCAGCAGCCGCAGTAGAGAGCGATAGATATTTATATAAATATTTGGGGCTGTACAAGTGAGGGGGGAGTGCAGGGCGGGGCTGTGGGGGGGGGGCGCGCAGGTCACAGGCCCGGGGGGGCCGTGGGCCGGGGGGGGCCCTCGCCGCTGCCTGAGTGATCCAGCTCTGCACTGTCACAGTCCGAGTCCTCGGAGACCTGGGGACACACACGGGGCTGGGCCTGGGGACAGGGACCCCCTCCCTTTGCCAGTCCCACCCCATGAGGATCATCCCTGGGGCCAGGGACCCCTTCCCTTTGCCAATCCCACCCTATGGGGGCCATTCCTGGGGACAGGGACCCCCTTCCCTTTGCCAATCCCACCCCGTGGGCACCCCCCTCCCTTTGTCACCCCCCACCCCGTGGGGGCCATTCCTGGGGGCTTGGGTACCCCCTTTCCTTTGCCAACCCCATCAGGGGGGTCAGGGACCCCCACCCCATGAGGATCATTCCTGGGGGACAGGGACCCCCCCTTCCCTTTGTCACCCCCACCCCATGGGCACCCCCTTCCCTTTGCCAATCCCACCCTATGGGGGCCATTCTGGGGGCCTTGGGCACCCCCTTCCCTTTGCCAGTCCCACCCCATGGCGGCCATTCCTGGGGGGCCCTGTGGACCCTATTCTACTTGGTCACCCCATTTGGGGGGTTCGGGGGACCCCCACCCCATGGGGATCATTCCTGAGGGAAAGGGACCCCCTTCCCTTTGCCCCCTCTGGGGGGCTCAGAAGACCATCCCTGGGGGACCCCCACCCCATGAGGACCATTCCTGGGGACCCTGTGGACCCCTTTCCACCTGCTGACCCCATTTGGGGGGCTCGGGGAACCCCCATCCCCCGGGGTGCCCCTGGGCGGGGGCCTCACCTTGGTGGGGCTGAGCCCCCCGTGCCGGCGGCCGGGTCCCTCGGGCGGGGCCGCGTCCAGCGGGATCTCGGAGCCCTGGGACAGCAGATCCTCGGAGCGGTCATCGGGGCGCTCGTCCGTGTTGGTGCTGCCCACGTCGGGGGTGGCGCTGTGCGACGGCTCGCTCGTGTGGCCCTCGTCGCCGTCGCCGTCCGAGAAGTTCTCCGAGCTGAAGGTGGACAGCGACTGGCGCTTGCTCATCCCCGGGGGCCACCTGGGCAGGGGGCGAGCGGGGTGAGGGCGGGGGGCTCCGGCACCCGCAGCCCTCGCGGCGTCCCCGGGCAGGGGTCGCACCCACCTCTGCCGCAGCGGCAGCTCCACCTCGCTGTCCACCTCGCCCTCCTCTTCCTCCGACGAGACCCCCCGTTTCTGGGGGTGCAGCGAGGGGGTCTTGGGGTCCTCCTGAGAGCCCTCGGTGCTGACCCGCCCCCCGCCCCGCGAGGGACCCGGCAGGGGTGCAGGGGACACTGACGCCCCCTCCCCGGAAGGATCCATCCTCCCCCCTCCCACTTTGCGACGGCCCTGGGGTCTGCCCCCCACCCCAAAAGGCCCGCGGGGGTCTGGGGTCTCACCTGCCCGCGGGTGACGGCGGCCCGGTACAGCAGAGCCGCGGGGGTCAGGTGCTGCCCGGCCGCCCCTTTGCCCCCCCGGCCGGCGCCGCTCTCCCGCTCGGGCTCCCCGGGCGTGGGGGGCTCCGCCGGGGGGGACCCCTGGCTGCCCGCGGCCCCCTCGGGTCCCGCCTCGGGCTCCGCGGCCGGGGGGGCCCCCGCGGCCTCCAGGGTGCCCCCGAGGATGTCGGGGCTGGCGGCGGTGGCGGGGGGGCCCCGGGGGGTCCCGGCCTCGGGCCCCGGCTCCCCGCAGCCCCCCCGGGGCCCCGCCTTGCGGTGGCGGCCCTTGGCGCGGCGGCTGCGCCCGGGGGACGGGGGGCCCTTGGGACACCCGGGCAGCGCCACCTGCGCCATGGCCGCGTCCAGCTTGGGCAGCAGCACCTCCGGCTTCAGGATGTCGGGGCTGCGCACGGGAGGGACACGGGCGAGGGCTGTGGGAGGGGATCCGGGCACCGCGACCCCTGGGAGACCCACGGCCTCCCTCCCTCCCTCCCCGGGACACCGCGGTCTGCAGCCCCAAACTCCCCAAAGGACCCCGACCCCAACTCCAAGGTCCCCAAATGCACACCCGGAGCATTTTCCCCTGCAAGAACCCAGCCAGCCTCCCAGTCCCCCAAGCGACCCCAAATCCCCTAAGACACCCCCACCCCAAAGAACGCCATCCTTCCCATCCCCTAAACCACCCCAAATCCAGCTCGGCCAACATCTGCACACCCAGGGCATCTCCCCCTCCCCAAAGAGCCCAGACACCCCCACCCCAAAGAACGCCGTCCCCCCCATCCCCTAAACCACCCCACCCCAGGCCCCCCCACCCTGCTGGACCCAAACATCCGTGCCCCCCAACCCAAATCCCCAGCACCCCCATTTTCCCCCCATCTCCCCCCGCCCCAAACACCCCGAGGTGCCCCCCCTCGAGGGACCCCCGCCCCCGCTCACCGCTTGCCGTGGGGCGAGAGCTTCTGGGGGACGTTTCGCTTCTTGATGAGGGTCTCGACGGCGTTGCCGTGCAGGAGCCCCCGCGGCACCCGCGGCTTGAAGAGCCCGGGGTAGCGCTTCTCCAGCGCCTGCTCCCGCCTGCCACGGGCCACGCGTGGGCACCCGAGCCCCTGCCCGGGGCGAGCGGGGCCTGGGGAGCGGCCACGGCCGGGGGGGAGCGGCCGCGGGGTCAGGGGGACCACGGAGGGGACAAAGGGCTGGGCACGGGCGGGGAGTGACCATGGGATGGGCCGGGGGTGCTGTTTGGGGGGGTTCTTTAGGAGGGAGTTCTGTTTGGGGGTGTTCTTTGGGGGGGTTCTATTTTGGAGTGTTATTTGGGGGTGTTATCTGGGGGTTGCTGTTTGGGGATGCTGTTTGGGGGCGTTCTTTGGGGGGATTCTGTTTGGGAGTGCTGTTTGGGGGTGTTATCTGGGGGATGCTGTTTGGGGATGCTGTTTTGGGGTGTTCTTTGGGGGGATGCTGTTTTGGGGTGTTATTTGGGGGTGTTATCTGGGGGATGCTGTTTGGGGATGCTGTTTGGGGGCGTTCTTTGGGGGGATTCTGTTTGGGGGTGTTCTTTGGGGGTGTTATCTGGGAGATGCTGTTTGAGGGCGCTCTCGGGGCGCTGCCCACCCACCTGAGCAGCTCCTTCTCCTTGAGCTCCAGCTGCAGCATGAGGGCGCTCAGCTCCATGTACAGGTTGTTGGCTCGCTCCAGTTTCCGCTCGTAGTGCTCCCGGATGTCCAGCGCGTGCCTGGGGACACGCGTGGCGTCACAAGCGGCCGGGGGACAGGGACAGCGAGTTCGGGGGACAGCAGCAGGGACACGGACAGCGACCCACAGCCCTCCCTGTGCCGCACCAGCCCGGGGTGCCCCCTCCCCGGTCCCTTCCCAGTGCTCCCAGTGCTCCCAGCACGGCCCCACCGCAGCTCCTCGCGCCGGCGGTTGATCAGCTCCTCCTCCAGCCGGTGCAGACACGTCCCCTCCGATTTGATCTTCTCGAAGTGCAGCTTCACCTCCTCCCGCCACTCGGCCTGCGCACAGGGACAGCGCCGCCGCTGACACCGGGCTCCGGCCACCACCGGGCTCCTCCGACCACCCCGAGCTCCGACCACCCCAAGCTCCGGCCACCACCCGGCTCTGGCCACTACCAGGGTCCGGCCACCCCGAGCTCCGGCTACCACCGGGGTCTGGTCACCCTGTGCTCTGTCCATCCTGCACATCCAGGGCTCCGGCCACCCCGAGCTCTGACCGCCCCGAGCTCTGGCCACCACCGGGGTCCAGCCACCCCAGGCTCTGGTCACCCTGTGCTCTGTCCACCCTGCTCACCCAGGGCTCCGGCAGTGCCGGGCACTGCGGGCACCGCCCAGCCGCAGGAAGGGGTCCTGGGCTGCTGGGGTCGGTACCTGGGATTTGAAGTAGGTCTCCTGCGGGGTGGAGAGGACGTCGGCCGAGGCGATGTCGAGGTGCAGCAGGATCTGGCGGAAGGACGGCCGGTTCCGGGGTTTGCTGTTCCTGGGGGAGGATGCGGCATTCAGGGGGCTCTGGGGGTCTCAGGGGGGCTCTGGGGGAGGCTGGGAGTGCTGACGGTTTTGGGGAGCAGGGCCAGAGAAGGGCGCACAGGACACAGGGGGCACTGCTACAGCCGGGGGTCCCCCTGCCCTGCCCTGCCCACCCCGTCTGTGGCAGGGTCCCCCGTGCCAGGGGTGCCCACAGAGCGTCCCCAGGGTGTCCCTCGGGGTGTCCCCGTGGGCACTCACCAGCACTGGCGCAGCAGCACCTTGAAGCCGTCGGGGCAGCTGGAGGGCACGGGCAGGTGCAGGCTGTTGCTGCCCACGCCCCAGATGATGGCCGACGAGTCCACGTCCTTGTAGGGGATCTCGCCCGTCAGCAGCTCCCACAGCACCACCCCGAAGGACCTGTGGGCACCGCGGCCCCGTCACCCATGGCGGCCTCCTGCTGTCCCCTCACCTCTTCCCCCTCTGGTGTCCCCAGTGTCCCACTCCTGCAGTCCCTGATGTCCCCTGCCCTGCCACGTCACTCCCAGTGTCCTGATCTCCGTGTCCTTGGCGTCCCCACAATGTGTCCTGTCCCCGCTGCAGTGTCCCCAGTGCCAGCACAGCTGGCAGTGTCCCTGGTGTCCTCGGTGTCCCCGGTGTCCCCGGTGTCCCCTGTGTCCCCGGTGTCCCCTGTGTCCCCGTGGCCTCACCAGATGTCCACCTTCTCGGACACGGGCTCGTTGCGGATGACCTCGGGGGCCATCCAGGCCACGGTGCCGGCGAAGGACATCTTGGTGCTCTTGTCAATGAGCTCCTTGGAGGTGCCGAAGTCTGAGATCTTCACCACGTCGTCGTAGGTGATGAGCATGCTGGGGACACATGCCAATGACACACCAATGACATGCCAGTGACACGCCAATGACACGCCACCAGCACGGGCATGGCGCCTCCGTGGGCATGCAACTGCTGTGGGCACCAGCGGGTCACGGCACGGCGGGGACGGGCAGGGACAGAGGTGACATGGGCAGGGGACAGCCAGCATGGGCAGAGGGCAGGCAGCATGGACATGGACACAGAAGGGGACAACACCAACACAGACACAGCACTGCCATGGGACACCACCACGGACATGGCCCCAGCATGGACGTGACTCCAAAATGGACACGGCACTGCCATGGGCACAATGCTGCCATGGCACAGATCTGCCATGGGACACCACCAAGCACGTGGCCCCACCATGGACATGCAATGCCACGAGCGTGGCCCTGTTGAGGGGACGCCACCACTGCACGCACAGCTCGGCCACCACCACGAGCACGGCACTGCCAGGGGCATGAAGCCACCAGGAGTGGCACTGCCAGGGTCACACAGCTCACGGACACACACCACCATGGGCAGGAAGGACAGGGCACCCCCAAGGACAGGACACCCCCAAGGACCATCCTGGCACCACCACGCACCCACCCCATGCCCAGCCCCGTGCCCGGGGTGCCCCGAGCCCTGTCCCCGGCTCACTTGGGCGATTTGAGGTCGCGGTGGATGATCTTGTGCAGGTGCAGGTAGTTCATGCCCCCGGCGATGCCCATGGACCAGTCGACCAGCAGGGAGGGGGTGACCTTGCGGCCGGCGCGCAGCACCTCGTAGAGCTGGCCCTGGGCGCAGAACTCCATGATGATGCAGTAACAGGGGGCCTGGGTGCACACGCCCCTGCGGGCACAGCGCCACCTCAGCGCCCGCCACGGCCACCGGGGCCGCCGGGGCCACCGCGCCATCGGGGACACCCGGGCAGGGTGCCCCGGGCTGGGGGTCTGTGCCCGCCTTGGTCCGTGCCGTGCTGGGGGTCACCATGCCCGCGGTGTGTCTGTGACCTCTGTGGCCGTGTCCATGCTGTGTCCATGCCGTGTCCATGCCATGTCCATGCCGTGTTCATGCTGTGCCCGTGCTGTCTGTGCTGTGTCCATTCCATGTCCATGCTGTGTCCATGCTGTGTCCATGCCATGTTCATGCTGTGCCTGTGCTGTCCATCCCATGCCCATGCCATGTCCATACTCTGTCCAATCCGTGTCCATTCCATGTCCATGCTGTGTCAGTCATGTCCATGCTGGGCACCATGTGCATGCCATGTCCATGTCGTGTCCATGCTGTGCCCGTGCTGTCTGTGCTGTGTCCATTCCATGTCCATGCCGTGTTCATGCCATGTCCATGCCGTGTCCACTCCATGTCCATGCAGTGTCTATGCTGTGCCCATGCTGTGCCCATTGCATGCCGTGTTCATGCCATGTCCATGCCATGTCCATGCCATGTCCATGCCGTGTCCATTCCATGTCCATGCTGTGTCTATGCTGTGCCCATGCTGTGCCCATTCCATGCCGTGTCCATGCCGTGTCCATGCCCATGCCATGCCCGTGTTCCAGCATGCTCCATGCCCCATGCCATGCCCATGCCCCATTCCGTGTCGCCCTGCAGTGTCCCCATGCCCACAGTGTCCCCCTGCCCGTGTCCCGGTGCCAGCGGCCCCCTCTCACTTGAAGGTGATGATGTTGGGGTGCTTCAGCTTCCTCAGGTGTTTGATGTCGGTCTCCTTGAGGTCCCGCACCTTCTTCACGGCCACCTCCTCGCCGTGGAAGCGGCCCAGGAACACGGCGCCCTGCGCCCCGCTGCCCACCCACTGCAGGTCCAGGATCTCCTCGAACGGCACCTCCCAGGGGTCTGCGGGCACGGGGGCATGGCAGCCACTGCCCCTGGGACCCCCACCATGGCACCCACAGCCCCTGGGACCCCCACCATGGCACCCATGGCCATGGCAGCCACTGCCCCTGGGACCCCCACCATGGCACCCATGGCCACGGCACCCACAGCCCCCCGGGACCCCTGCCCATGGCACCCATGGCCACGGCACCCACTGCCCCCGGGACCCCTGCCCATGGCAGCCACTGCCCCTGGGACCCCTGCCCATGGCACCCATGGCCATGGCACCCACAGCCCCTGGGACCCCTGCCCATGGCACCCATGGCCATGGCAGCCACTGCCCCTGGGACCCCTGCCCATGGCACCCATGGCCACGGCACCCACAGCCCCCTGGGACCCCCACCATGGCACCCACAGCCCTGCAGGACCCTCACCCATAGCACCCCCAGCCATGGCACCCCAGAGCCCCCCGGGACCCCCCACCGTGGCATCCCCACCCCAAGAGCCCCCAGGAACCCCTGGAGCAGCCCCAGCACCCCCATCCCCACAGTACCCCTGGTGTACCCCCAGCCCTGGCACCCCCACACCCACACCCCTCCTTTGCCCCCCTCACCCCGGCTTTTGCCCTTCACCCCCTCTTTTCTCCTCACTCCCTCCCTTTAACCCCTTGGTCCCTGCTTTGGACCCTGCTTTGAAGCTCCTTTACCCCTTCCCCTCATTCTTTACCCCTTCCCCTCATTCTTTACCCCTTTACCCCCGTGCCCCCCGTGCCCCCCTGCCCTCCTCGTGCCCCCGGTGCCCCGCGCTCACCCTCGGGGGGGTGTTTGTGCTCGGCCGCGTAGGCTTTGCCGATCATGGTCCACACGGGCTTGAGGCAGCCGAAGAGCCCCTCGAGGAAGCCGCCCCCGGCCTGGCAGCGCAGGTGGGCGGCATCGGCCGCCAGCGGCCCCGCGGCCTCGGGGCCGAGCTCGGGGGGCCGCGACCCCCCCCCGGCGGGGCCAGGCCTCGGGGGGGGCGCTGGGGGCGGGCAGGACATCGCGCAGCACGCACTGGGTGGGGGTCAGCTCCTGCTCGGGGGTCCCGTCCGACGGCAGCGCCAGCGACGGCGACGGAGTGCGGGTCTCGTGCAGGCAGGCCATGGGGCTGGGGGCGAGGAGACCCCCGGGACAGGGGTCAGCGGGGATCGGGCAGGCAGGCCGTGGGGCTGGGGGCGAGGAGACCCCCGGGACAGGGGGCGAGGGGGTCAGCGGGGATCGGGCAGGCAGGCCATGGGGCTGGGGGCGAGGAGGCCCCCGGGACAGGGGTCAGCGGGGATCGGGCAGGCAGGCCGTGGGGCTGGGGGCGAGGAGACCCCCGGGGCAGGGGCGAGGGGTCAGCGGGGCTGGGAACCCCGGGCTGGGGGCGAGCGGTCAAAGGGGCACCCCCGGAATTGGGGGCGAGAGGTCATCGGGGATCGGGCACCCCAAACCGGGGCCGAGCGGTCAGCGGGGCTGGGGGCACCCCCGGAACGCGGGGTTGGCCCCCCCCACGCGTGTGTGACCCCCCCGTGCCCACGGGACCCCCCCCACACGCCTGTGACCCCTTTGCACACGTGCGTGCCCCCCCCCCGCCCCCTTTCCCCGGGTCCCCCCCGGGGTAAACTGAGGCACGGGGGGGGTCCCGGGGGGGGGGGGGGGGGGGGGAACACGGTCACCATGGCAACAGCGCGGCCAGCGATGATGTCATCACTGAACTGGGGGGGCTGGGGCGGCGGGGGAGGGGCCGAGCGTCACCCCGAGGGACCCGCGGGGGAGGGGGCGCCACCCGCCCCTCCAGGTGTCGCGCGTGTCCCCCCGCGGTGACATCACGTCACACGGTGACGTCATCCCGGTAAGGGATGGGGCCTCCCCCCCTCCCCACCCCCGGGGAAACTGAGGCAGGACCGGAGGGGGGGAGGGGGGGGCAGAGCGGGGGGAGAGCGGCGCTTGCGACAGGCGACAGCGCCGGGCCCGTGTCGCGACAGCGCAGCGCGGGAGGAGGGGAGCGGGGGCGCGAAACAGCGCCCCCGCCGGCGCGTCATGTCGGGACATGGCGCCCTGTCGCGACATTGGGGGGGGGGGAGGTGACAGGGGCAGAGGAGGGGGGGGGCACGCGCGTGCAAGCGGGGGGTGCGCGCTCACGGGGGGCCCCGCGGGCACGCGCACACGCACCTGCCGCCGTTTGCACGCGCGCGTGCCGGGGGGGTCACGAGCGCGTGCACGGCCGGGGGAGGGGGGGGAATGGGGGGGGGTCAGGCGCGTGCCCGCGCGCGTGCAGCGGGGGGGGTCACGCGCGCGCAAGAGGCCGCGCGCATCCCCTCCCCCCCCTCAGCCCCCCCAGCCCCCCCCGCGGCCGAGGGGGGAGGGGAGGGCGCGGCCCCCCCGGGCCTGGGGGGGGTCCCGGTGATGGGGGGGGGTCCCGAGCCCCCCCCGGCCCCGCCGCCCCCTCCCCATCTCGGCGCATCCCCGGCCCTGCCCCCTCCCCCCATCCCGGCGCATCCCCCCCCCCCCCCCGAGCGGTGCCGGTACCTGGGGGGGCTCCGGGGCCCTGCCCGGGGGCGCCGCTGCTGCCGGGGGGGTCCCGGGGGGGTCCCGGGGCCGGGGGGGGCCCGGCGGTGCCGGTGCTGCGGGGCTGGGCCCGGCGGGCGGGGCCGGTACCGGGGCCGGGGCCGCGGTCGGGGCGAGCGGCGAGAACGGCCCCGCCCGACGGGAACGGCCCCGCCCCGGCCCCGCCCCGCGCACCGGAGAGACCGGCACGGGCACCGGGAGCCCCCCCGGCAGCGCCCCGGGACCGCGATGCTGCACCGGGACCCCGCCGGTACCGCACCGGAACCCCGGTACCGCCCCGGGAACCGCCGCAGCGCAGAGACCGGCACCGGGACCCGGATACTGCACCGGGACCCAGATACTGCACCGGGACCCAGATACCGCACCGGGACCCGGATACTGCACCGGGACCCAGATACAGCACCGGGACCCGGATACCGCACCGGGACCCGGATACCGCACCGGGACCCGGATACCGCACCGAGACCCAGATACTGCACCGGGACCCGGATACTGCACCGGGACCCGGATACTGAACCGGGACCCAGATACTGCACCGGGACTCGGATACCGCACCGGGACCTGGATACCGCACCGGGACCCAGATACTGAGCCGGGACCCGGATACTGCACCGGGACGCGGATACTGCACCGGGAGAGACCGGCACCGGGACCCGGATGCCGCACCGGGACCCGGATACCGCAGCGAGAGTGACCGGCACCGGGGAGTGCCCCGACACCGCACCGGGACCCCGAAACTGCCCCAAGACCCCGAAACTGCCCCGGGACCCCCACTCAGCACCGGCAGGGACCGGCACTGGTACTGCCGTGGTTCTGCACCGAGGCCCCGATTCTGCATCAGGACCCCGATACTGCACCGGGACCACCCCCCGGTACCGGAGAGACCGGCACGGGCACCGGGCCCGCTCTGACACCGGGACCGCTCCCGGGCCTGCACCGGCACCGGCACCTCCCGGCATCAGCACCGGGACTCTGGTGCCGGCCCGGCCGGTACCGACACCGACACCGACACCGACACCGACACCGGCACCGGCACCGGCCGAGCCCAGCAGCACACGGGGCACCGGTGCCATCCCAGTGCCATCCCAATGCTCCCAGTACGGGGGTCCCAGTGCTCCCAGTTTTATCCCAGTGCTCCCAGTACGGTGTCCCTCCATCCCCGGGGCTCCCGGTGTGATCCCAGCGCTCCCACTCTGACCAGTGCCACCCCTGCCCCACTGTCCCCATTATCCCCCATTGTCCCCACTGTCCCCCACTGTCCCCACTGTCCCCATATCTCCCTATCCCCATGTCCTCATTGTCCCCACTGTCCGTATATCCCCACTGTCCCCTATTGTCCCCACTGTCCGCACTGTCCCCATTGCCCCGATTGTCGCCATTGTCCCCATTGCCCCTTCTGTCCCCACTGTCCTCATTATCCCCCACTGTCCCCATTGTCCCCTCTGTTCGCACTGTCCCCATTGTCCCCACTGTCCCCATTGTCCCCCACTGTCCCCACTGTCCCCACTGTCCCCATTGTCCCCCACTGTCCCCATTGTCCCCCACTGTCCCCATTGTCCCCACTGTCCCCATTGTCCCCTGACCCCTCTCGGGGGAAACTGAGGCACGGCCCCGTCCCCGCCCCTCCAGCCCCACGTGACCCCGTTTCCCGCCTCCTCCGCGCTCCCGCCCTCCCCTTGCCGCGGGGGGTTCTGGGAGCTGTAGTTCCCCAGCGGCCGCCGGCGGCCGCGCGCGGGGCGGGCGGACTGCAGCTCCCATCGGCCCCCGCGCGGCGCGGCGCTCCCGTGATGCCGCGCGCCCCCTGGCGGCGCGGGCGGCGGCCGGAGCGGCGGGGATGAGCGAGGAGGGGGCGGGCGGGGCCCGGCGGAGCGGCGGCGCCTTCCCCAGGTACCGGGACCCCCGGGGCCCCCCGGGGCCGTGCGGCGCCGCCCGGGGCCCTCCGGGGCTGCCCGGCACCGCCCGGGGCGCCCGCGCTGGCGGCGGCGGGCGGGGGAGGGGGCGGCCTAGGCCGGGCTCGGGCGGGGAGGGGCGGCGAGGGGAGGGGGGACAGCGCTGTCCCCGCGGTGTGGGACGGTGCCATCCCCTGCCCGTGTCCCCAGGGTGTGGGACACTGCTATCCCGTGTCCCCGCGGTGTGGGACGGTGCCATCCCCTGTCCGTGTCCCCAGGGTGTGGGACACTGCCGTCCCGTGTCCCCGCGGTGTGGGACGGTGCCATCCCCTGCCCGTGTCCCCGCGGTGTGGGACGGTGCCATCCCCTGCCCGTGTCCCCAGGGTGTGGGACGGTGCCGTCCCCTGCCCGTGTCCCCGCGGTGTGTGGCACTGCCATCCCCTGCCCGTGTCCCCACGCTGTGCCGGGGCTCCATCCCTGTTCCCGTGTCCCCACGTTGTGTGGCAGTGCCACCTCATGTCCCCGTGTCCCAGCTGGCAGTGCCACCCCCGTGCCCGTGTCCCCACGCTGTGCCGGGGCTCCATCCTTGTCCCCGTGCCACCACCTCACGCACAAACGCCACCCCATGTCCCCACGTGTACCCACGCTCCGTGGCAGTGCCACCCCTGTCCCCGTGCCCCTGTCCCTGTCCGTGCCGTGCTCACCGTGTCGCTGTCGCAGCCTGGAGCAGATGGTGGCGGCCAGCCCCGGGAAGACGCCCATCAGCCTCCTGCAGGAGTATGGCACTCGCCTAGGCCGGACCCCGGGCTACGACCTGCTCAAGGCCGAGGGCCAGGCCCACCAGCCCAACTTCACCTTCCGCGTCACCCTCGGCGACATCAGCTGCACCGGTGGGACCCCCGGGACCCCTGGGGAGCCCCCACTGCCGCCCTGTCCCTCCTGTCCCCTCGGGGACATCACTGTCACCGGTGGGACCCCTGGGATCCCCCTGGGGAGCCCCCAGAGCCACCCCAGGCCACCCTGCCCCTCTTGTCCCCTTGGGGACATCAGCTGAGGGTCCCCAGTGTCTCCTGGTGTCCCTGAGGGTCCCCGGTGTCCCTGAGGGGTCTCTGGTATCCCTGACTGTCCCTGAGGGGTCCCTGGTGTCCCCCGGTGTCCCTGAGGGTCCCTGAGGGTTCCTGGCATCCCTGACTGTCCCCGAGGGGTCCATGAGGGTCCCCGGTGTCCCCCGGTGTCCCTGATGTCCCCTGGTGTCCCTGAGGGGTCCCTGACTGTCCCCGAGGGGTCCCTGCTGTCCCTGCTGTCCCCTGGTGTCCCTGATGTCCCCGTGTCCCCCAGGGCAGGGTCCCAGCAAGAAGGCGGCCAAGCACAAGGCGGCCGAGGTGGCCCTGAGGCTGCTCAGGGGCGGGGGGGGCCATGCTGGAGCCCCTGGAGCACAGGTGGGGCTGGGGGCGTCCGGGGGGCTCTGGGGGGCTCTGGGGGTACCCGGGGTCTTTGTGGGGAGGGGGCATCCAGAGGAGTTTGGGGGTACCCAGGGGGGGTTGTGGGATCCTGAGGGGTGTGAGGGCTCTGCTGAGCTCGGGGGGGGTCTGGGGGGGGTCCCAGGGGAGTCTGGGGGGGTCTGGGGGCTCCCAGGGGAGTCTGGGGGTGCTTGGGGGGTCTCTTGTGGGGAGGGGGCTCCAAGAGGAATCTGGGGGTTCCTGTGGAGTTTGGACGTTCCAGGGGGTTTGGGGGGTCTGGGGGCTCCCAGGGGAATCTCGGGGTTCCTGTGCACTTTGGGGGCTCCAGAGGGGTCCCCACAATGCCTGGGGGGGTGTCACTGACCCCTGCCCCCCCCCCCAGCTCTCCGTTCCCCCCGGACCCCCCCGCAGAGCCCGCGCCCCCCCCGGCCCCCGCCGCGCCCCCCCCCCTCGCCCAGGTAAGGGGGGGCCAACGTGTCCCCAACCCCCCAAACGCCCCCGGCCCCTCTGTGCCCCCCCGGGGGGGCCGCGGGTGCCCCCTGACCCCTGTGCCCCCCCAGGGGCGCCCCCCTGGAGATGAAGACGCCGGTGTCCCCCCCCCAGGCCGAGTGTAACCCCGTGGGGGCTCTGCAGGTGGGTGCCAGCGCCGGGAGGGGACACAGGGGACAGCAGGGGACACAGGGGACAGCAGGGGACACAGGGGACAGCAGCCCAGCCCCTGCACCTGGCCGGGGTGGGGGGACATGGCCCTGGGGGGGACCCCTCCCATTTGTGGGGTGGGGGGGACACGGTGGGGTTTGGGGGCTCTTCCCCGGTTTGGGACAATTGTTCCTGTTCTGGGGACAGTCACCTCCTGCTGGGGACTCTCACCTCCATTTGGGGCCATTGTCCCCCTTTAGGGACAGCCATCCCCATTTTGGGGCTGTTTATCCCCATTTAGGGACAGCCATCCCCATTTTGGGGCTGTTTATCCCCATTCAGGGACAGCCATCCCCATTTTGGGGCTGTTTATCCCCATTTAGGGACAGCCATTCCCATTTTGGGGCTGTTTATCCCCATTCAGGGACAGTCATTCCTCCTTTGGGTTGATTATCCCTCTTTTGGGGACAGTTATGTTTGTTTTGGGGCCCATTATCCCCATTTTGAGGACAACAATCCCCATTTTGGGCCATTATCCCCATCTTGGGGCCAGTCATTCCCATCTTGGGGCTGCTTATTCCCATTTCAGGGCCCGTTATCCCCATTTTGGGCCGGTATCTCCATTTTGGGCTGGTTATCGCCACTTTGGGTCCAGTTATTCCCATTTTGGGTCCAGTTATTCCCATTTTGGGGCTGTTATTCCCATTTTGGGGTCGCTGTCTCCATTTCGAGGCCTCTTATCCCCTTGTGGGGCTGCTGATGGTGGCTCGGGGCTGTCCCCACATGGGGTGGCTGTGTCCCCATCTCCCCATGTCCCTTTGAGGGTGCCCGTGTCCCCACGGGGCTCGGATGGCCGTGTCCCCTCACAGAGGTGGCTGTGTGCCCTTGGGGGTGGTGTCCCCATGTCCCTTTGGGGTGGCTGTGTCCCCTCGGGGATGGTGTCCCCATGTCCCCATGTCCCTTTGCTGTGGCCGTGTCCCCATGTCCCCATGTCCCTGTGTTGTGGCCGTGTCCCCATATCCCCATGTCCCTCTGGGGTGGCTGTGTCCCCTTGGGGATGGTGTCCCCATGTCCCTTGGCGTGGCCGTGTCCCCATGTCCCTGTGTCCCTGTGGTGTCCCCATGTCCCTGTGGTGTCCCCAGGAGCTGGTGGTGCAGAAGGGCTGGCGCCTGCCCGAGTACACGGTGACGCCCCATGTCCCTTGGTGTCCCCGTGTCCCTGTGGTGTCCCTGTGATGTCCCCGTGGTGTCCCCATGTCCCTGTGGTGTCCCCATGTCCCTGTGGTGTCCCCGTGGTGTCCCTGTGGTGTCCCCATGTCCCTGTGGTGTCCCTGTGGTGTCCCTTGGTGTCCCCATGTCCCCTGGTGTCCCCAGGAGCTGGTGGTGCAGAAGGGCTGGCGCCTGCCCGAGTACACGGTGACTCTCCATGTCCCTTGGTGTCCCCATGTCCCTGTGGTGTCCCCGTGTCCCTGTGATGTCCCCATGGTGTCCCCATGTCCCCTGGTGTCCCCAGGAGCTGGTGGTGCAGAAGGGCTGGCGCCTGCCCGAGTACACGGTGACGCAGGAGTCGGGGCCGGCGCACCGCAAGGAGTTCACCATGACGTGCCGCGTGGAGCGCTTCGTGGAGATCGGTGAGGGGGTCCCGGGGGTGCCGGGGGTGCCGGGCGGGCTCCCGGGGGTCCCGGCTCAGCCCCGGCCCCTCGGCAGGCAGCGGCACCTCCAAGAAGCTGGCCAAGCGCAACGCGGCCGCCAAGATGCTGGTGAGGATCCACAACGTCCCCATGGAGCCGCGCGACGGCAGCGAGGCCGAGGGCGAGGAGGACCAGTTCAACATGGTACTGGGGGCACTGGGGGGGACACGGGCACCCAGGGACACCCGGAGACACCCAGAGCCACCCAGAGCCACCCAGATCCACCCTGAGTTATCCCAGAGTCACCCTGAATCACCCAGAGACACCCAGAGCCACCCAGAGACACCCTGAGTTATCCCAGAGTCACCCACAGACAACCAGAGTCACCCTGAGTCACCCAGAGCCACCCAGAGTCATCCCAGAGTCCCCCAGATACACCCAGAGTCACCTAGAGACACCCTGAGTCACCCCAGAGTCACCCACAGACAACCAGAGTCACCTCGGAGTCACCTTAGAGTCATCCCAGAGTCCCCCAGATCCACCCTGAGTCACCCAGAGTCCCCCAGGGGCACCCAGAGCCACCCCAGAGCCACCCAGAGTCATCCCAGAGTCCCCTAGATACACGATACACCCAGAGTCACCTTGAGACACCCTGAAGTCCCCCAGAGTCACCCAGAGCCACCCCAGAGTCACCCAGAGCCACCCCAGAGTCACCCACAGTCACCCAGAGCCACACCAGAGTCCCCCAGAGACACCCCAGAGTCACCCAGAGTCCCCCAGATCCACCCTGAATCCCCCAGAGCCACCCCAGAGTCCCCTCTGCCCGCTGCTCCAGGCCGTGGGGAGGGCACCCCCTGGGTTTGGGGCTGTGGGTGTCCCGGGGGTGTCCCGCCGTTCCCGGGGGGGTCCCACACCTCGGGGGGGGTTCGGGACAGACCCCGGGGCTGGGCAGGTCCCCGAGCCCCCCGTGCCCCCTCCCCAGACGTGCCCCCGGCTGGAGGGGCTGCGGGGCCGCGCCCCCGGCTGCACCTGGGACTCGCTGCGCAACTCGGCGGGCGAGAAGCTGGGCCAGCTGCGGAGCCGCGGCGGCAACCCCGCGCCGGGGGGCGCCTGCGCCCTGCTGCAGGAGCTCTCGGAGGAGCAGAGCTTCGCCATCAGCTACCTCGACATCGGTGAGCCCCGCGCCCCCTCCCTCCGGCCCTGCCGCCCGCCCCGGCGGTGCCCGGGGGCCGCGGGGTGACCCCGCTGTGCCCCCAGACGCGCTGAGCCTCAGCGGGCTGCACCAGTGCCTGGTGGAGCTGTCCACGCAGCCGACCACGGTGTGCCACGGGGCAGCCCCGTCCCGCGACGGCGCCCGCGCCCAGGCGGCCCGGAACGCGCTGCAGTACCTGCGCATCATGGCCGGAGGCAAGTGAGCCCTCCCCGGGGCACGGGAGCGCTGCCCGGGGCAACCGAGCCCCTCCCGGGGCAACCGAGCCCCGCCCGGGGCAAGCGAGCCCTCCCCGGGGCAACCGAGCCCCGCCCGGGGCAGCCGAGCCCCGCCCGGGGCAACCGAGCCCTCCCCGGGGCAAGCGAGCCCCGCCGGGCCGGGCAGCTGCCCCCGGAGCCGCCGGGCAGCGCTCGGACCTCCGGACGCGGCCCCCACCCGCGGCCACCGTCCCGACCCCGCCGCGGGTGGACCGACAGACAGACAGACGGACCTCAGGGCCCGGGGCCCCCCTCCGGCCTGGCCCCCCCGTTCTGGGGGTTCCCGGGTGCCATCGCCCCCCAGAATAAAGCTGGGGGGGTTTGTACTGCCCGTGTCGGTGTCTGCTTGGGGCGGGGGGCGCGGGGAGGGGCGGCAGCCGCGTCCCCGCACCCGCCCCGGGGCGCAAACAGAGCGAGGGCTCGGGCTGGGGGCACAAATCGCTTTATTGGGGGGCGCACGGAGCCCCCGAGGGGCCCGGGCCGGGCTCGGGCTCAGCGGCGGCGGCCGAAGCGCTGCGGGGTCGCCATGGTCCAGAACGGGGCCGCCGGGGGGTCCCAGCTGCGGGGGCTGAGCCGGGCCTGGGGACCCCCCTGCGGCCCCCAGCCCGACCTGCCGGGGGGACACGGCACCGTGGATCCGCTCCGGGGACGCGATGGGGACAGACAGAGGGACGGGGATGGACGGACGGATGGATGGGAATGGGCTGAGCACGGACACGAAATGGAGACCCCCATCCCCGCACCACCGACCCTCCTCAGGCTCCCCAAGCCCCCCCCGTCCCTCCCCACCTCCCGCGCTGTCCCCGAACCCCCCGACCCCGTCCCTCGGTGCCCCCCGGACCCCCCGGCCGAGCCCCCCTCCCCGCTCACCTCGGCGGCGGCCGGGGGGCGCCGGGGGCGCGGCCGGGGCGCCGCAGGGACCGGAGCAGCGCTCCCAGGGCGGCGGCGGCGGCGGCGGGGGGCGGCCCCCGGGGGGCGGCGGCGGCGGCCTGAGGCGGGCGAGGGCCGGGGCTCGCGGCGGTTCTGGAACCGCACAGCGACCCCCGACCCAACCCCGAGCATCCCCCCACAAACCGGACCCGACGGCGCGGCCGGGCCGGGGCTCACCGGGGCCGGGCCGGGGGTCCCGGGACAGGCGCGGGCGGAGCGCGGGGTCCCCGCCAGCAGCAGCAGCAGCAGCAGGAGCAGCAGCACCGGACGCCCCGCCATCGCCATCGCCCCCGCCCCGCCGCCGCCGCCACCTCTTATAGCCGGGCCGGGCCGGGCCGGGGGTCCCGGGGGAGCGGGGGGCGGCGGGAGCAGCCCCGGCCCCGCCGCCGTTAATGAAACACATTTAGCAGCCGCGACAGCCGCCCCCGGGGACGGACGGACGGACGGACGGACGGATGGATGGATGGGCGGACGGGGGAGCCCGGCACCTCCCGCCCCGCCCGGGCCCCGCAACCGGCACCGCCGGGGCTGCGGAGCGAGACCCCCGAACTGCACCGGGGCTTCAGGAGGCCAGGACCCCCTGAGACCGGGACCCCTCCCCTGTCCACCCCCCAGCCCCATCACCCCCAGTCCGGGACCCTTCTCCTGTTCCCCGTCACCCCCAGTCCGGGACCCTTCTCCTGTTCCCCGTCACCCCCAGTCCGGGACCCCTCCCCGGTTCCCCGTCACCCCCAGTCCGGGACCCCTCCCTTGTGCCCCGTCACCCCCAGTCCAGGACCCCTCCCCGGTTCCCCGTCACCCCCAGTCCGGGACCCCTCCCCGGTTCCCCGTCACCCCCGGTCCCCCCCCGGTTTCCTCCCCGGCTCTGCCCGGTCTCGCTGCCGCCCCCCGGTGGTCGCTGCGCGCTCCTGCAGCCCCGACGGCGCGGCCGCGGCTCCCCCGACCCCAAACCAGCGGAAATCGCCCCAAAAATCGCACCCGAGGCGCCCCGGGACACCGCGGTGTCCCCACAAGCAGCTCCCCCGCCCGGGGGTGGCAGTCCCACGCCGTCCCGGGTCCAGCCGGTGTCACCCTCGGGCCGGTGCCACCCACACCGTGAACCCCGGGACACCCAGGGGTGTCCGTGGGACAAAGCGACCCCGGGGGTGTCCCCAGCCCGCACCCCCACAAAGGGCAGCAGCCGGCGGCTCCTGGGTAATATTTAATGTTATATTTGCAGCATAAATAAAAGGCACGTTACATGTTTGGTATGACACGGCCGAGGGCGGGGGGAGGCTGGGACGTGTCCCCCGGGTCCCCCCGCGGCCCCGGGCCCCGCGGGGCTGTGAGGACCCGCTCACAGGAGCCCGGGCGGGGCGGGGGTCCCTCGGGGGCTGCGGGGGTCGGGTCAGACCCGCGGCGGCCGCTCTACGATACAAGGGTGCGTATAGGCGTCGATATGGACTGATAAGATACTACACAGGTACTCGGGGTCCTTTTTTGGCTTCTTCCATTATTGATCGTCAAAGCTCGTGGCACAAAGCAGCTGGGGGGTGGGGGGCGCGCCCAAGACCCTCCTGCCGTGTCCCTTCGGCACCTCCCGGGCTCGTTTTGGGGTCCCCCTGGGGCGAACGGAGCAGGAACGGGTCCAGGAGCCCCAAAGTGTCACAATTCCCACCGGGCCAAGAATCCCGGACCAAACACCGGGGCGGGGAGGGGGAAACGGGACCAACTCTTCCCGATCCGCGGGGATTTGGAGGCTGAAGAGGGAGGAGGAGGAGGGAGGGAGCAGCAGCTCCCCCGCCGTGGGGCTCCCCGGGGTCTGCAGCCATCCGTTCCTATTCCGTAACTCCGATTAAACCCACAAACCCCAAAGCCCCGCAGCCGGGGGAGTCCCAGCCCGGAGCCCTTCGGAGCCCCCGGTGTCCCCCGGGCCGCGGGTCCCGGCAGCGAGAGGGGACAGGAGGGGACAGAAGGAGGGGACAGGAGGGAGGAACAGGAGAGGGGACAGAAGGAGGGGACAGGAGGGGACAGGAGCAAGGCTCGGCTCCCGGGATTCCCGGGGCGGGCAGTACAAAGTGCAGGCGCCCGGCGCTGCCGAGCGGGGCCAGGGGCTGCCACCCCCGGCAAAGCGGAGGAATCGGCACGGAGCAGAATCGGGGGCGGGTTTGCCCCAAACCGGGTCACAAAGCGAGGAGCGGCTGCTTTTGGGGTAAAACACACGCGGAACGGGCACGGGAAGCTCCAACCCTGTGAGTGACCCAGGTACAGCCGAACCCGGATTCAGCTCGTTCCCGCTTGTCCCTTGGGAGCTTCCCTTTTTTTCGGGATTTGCAGAATTTTCAAGGCACTGGCGCTGGGGGATGCGGGGTGGGGAGCTCGGGGCATGGGGGGACGGGGCGGGGGGAGCTGCTCCTGCACCCCCATCCCGAGGGGGCCACCAGGATTCCCGGGAAGGGCAGCGAGGCAGGACAGCCCCATCAGACAGAACCAGGCACTCCCAGCGCCCCGAGGGTAAAACGAGGGGCTGGGGGAGCCGCCGCCTTCCATCCAAACGCTGCCCTGGATTTTCCAGCCTGTGCTCATTGCTGGCGCTGCCAGCGAGGCCCCCACAGCAAACGGGGAACCAGAGGGGACCGGCCCAGAGCTCAACGCCCCTCCTGTGCCCCGGGGGGACACCTCGGCTCCCCCACAGCACGCGGGGAGCTGCTGCATCCTGCACCCCCTGCAACGCCCCCAGGGATCCCCCAAAACGGCTCCGAGCCCTCCCGGCCTCACCTGGGCCCTCCCGGCAGCAGAAACATCCTGGTGGGGAGGGGGAGTGCTCAGACAGCTCGGAGCCTGGGCTGGGCTTTAGGAACAGCTTTAAGGGGGAAAAGGGGCTCTGGGGGATGTGTGGGACCCCAACAAGAGATTCCCGAGGCTGGAGCACGGAGAGGAGCCGGGATGAGCAAGAGGAAAACGGGGAGAGCAGGAGGAGCAGCACAAACCCACCCTGAGCCCGACCCCAGCTGAGGAACAGCTGCACAAGAGGGAGGGAGGGAGGGGGAGAAGCCGAATTCCATGGCTGGGAAAAGCCCAAACCTCAGGACTTCCCCAGCAGGGCTGAGATCCCAGTCCCCCGCTCAGCCTTGGCTTTGGGTTTCGCTGTCCCTGGGAACCTTCAACCAAAATCACCCGGACAAACCAAGCTGGCTCCAAAGTGGCGAGTGCGACCTGAGGGGGGCTTGGCTGAGGAGGGACCCGAGGGGCAGCAATCCCAGGGGCTGGGGCGGTTCCACAGACAGGGACAAGATTCCTTCCACATCCCAGAAACACATGGCAACCCTTCCCATTCCCATTCCCCATTTTCCATCCCCCATCTCCCATTCCCCATTATCTCCCATTCCCTATTTCCATTCCCCATTCCCCATCTCCCATTCCCCATTATTTCCCATTCCCTATTATTCCCCATTCCCCATTATTTCCCATTCCCCATTATTTCCCATTTCCACTCCCCATTCCCCATTTTCCATTCCCCATTCCCCATTTTCCATTCCCCATTCCCCATTTCCCATTCCCCATTCCCCATTTTCCATTCCCCATTCCCCATTTCCATTTCCCATTCCCAGCTGCCTGGGGAAGCTCAGGAGCCACCCAGGGGCACACAGGACAGAGCCCAGTGTCCCCCCAGCAGGACAAGGGACCCGATGCCAGCCCCTCCCGTGGAGGGTGGCACTGCCCCTGCCAGGCTCAGGGGTGAATCCTTTGTCTGCTCTGGCCGGGAAGGGACGGAGGCTCGGTCACCAAACCCCGGCCCTGGCCCCGCTCCCTCCCTCGGGACAATCCCATCGTTTAAGGCCATTCCTGAGGTCACCGGGGTCCGTGAGGGTTTGCCCAGGGGGGGAGCCCTCGGTCCCAGAGCTCAGAGCTCCGGGAGGCTCCTGGTGAAGGTGCAGCGAGCTGGGGAGGGGGGACAAGGCTGCGAGCAGCAGGGGGACAGTAGGGAGTGTCAGGGGACAGCACGGAGTGTCACAGCCCCCCGCAGCACAGGGGACAGCAGGGAGTGTCACCAGAGTGTCACAGCTCCCCGCAGCACAGGGGACAGCAGGGAGTGTCACAGCCCCCCGCAGCACAGGGGACAGCAGGGAGTGTCACCACAGTGTCACAGCTCCCCGCAGCACAGGGGACAGCAGGGAGTGTCACAGCCCCCCGCAGCACAGGGGACAGCAGGGAGTGTCGGGGGGACAGCACGGAGTGTCACCACAGTGTCACAGCCCCCGGGGACAGGGCCAGCACTGGGGCTCCCCCAGATTTAGTGTTTGCCACAGGAGCCCTGAACCCGCCCTCCACGGGGGCATCGCCGGGGGAAAGCGCCAGAGCCGCCCTTAACTCAAAGCAAACCAGAACCAGAACCAGAACAGGAAGAACAGAACCCCAGAAGGGACAGGGAAGGTCCCGGTGCCCACAGAACCCCGGACAGGACAGGGAAGGTCCCGGTGCCCCCAGAACAGACCCCAAAAGGGACAGGGAAGGTCCCGGTGCCCCAGACAGGACAGGGAAGGTCCCAGTGCCCCCCAGAACAGACCCCAGAAGGGACAGGGAAGGTCCCAGTGCCCAGGCAGGACAGGGAAGGTCCCGGTGCCCCCAGAACAGACCCCAGAAGGGACAGGGAAGGTCCCGGTGCCCCCAGGACAGGGAAGGTCCCGTGCCCCCAGGACAGGGAAGGTCCCATGCCCCCGGTCGGTCGGGGCAGGCTGTGTCAGTCCATTCGGGTCCCCCAGCCCGGGGCCATCATCTGCCGGCAGAGTGTGGCTGTGGGGCCATGATGACGGGCGAGGCCGCGGGCACGGCCAGCTCTGTCCTTTGCCCGGCCATGTGGGCCAGCACCGAGCTGGCCACGGCCTCGGCGGCCGAGCGGAGCCCGTTGGGAGCGGCCGAGGCCGAGCTGTGCTGGATGACGGGCGCGGGCGAGCCCGAGGGCTCCGAGCTCTCCTTGGGGCTCTCTGCGGGACAGGAGCGCAGGGCAGCAGGTCAGGGACAGGGGACAGCACCGGGGACAGGGTGGGGATGGGGAGAGGAGCGGGTCAGGGACAGGGGACAGCACCGGGGGGACAGGGTGGGGATGGGGGAGAGGAGCGGGTCAGGGACAGGGGACAGCACCGGGGGGACAGGATGGGGATGGGGAGCGGGTCAGGGACAGTGGGGACAGGATGGGGATGGGAGAGAGGAGCGGGTCAGGGACAGTGGGGACAGCACCGGGGGGACAGGGTGGGCTGGGTTTGGGAATTGGGATGGGCTGGGGGAGAGGGGACGGGCTGGGTTTGGGAATGGTGCTGGTTTGGGGTGGGAATGGGGCTGGTTTGGGGTGGGAATGGGGCTGGTTTGGGAATGGGGCTGGTTTAGGTTTAGGAATGGGGCTGGTCTGGATTTGGGAATGGAGCTGGTCTGGAGGGGGATCAGGGACCAGCTGGGCACTCCAGGCTGGAGCAGCCAGGAGCCAACCCCGGGGAATGTGGAACCCCCTCCCTTTGGGCAGGACAGGGACCCTCCAGGGACCCTTCAGGGACCCTCCCCACCCTCCCGCCGGCACTGCTGCCCCATCCCAGGACCCCCAGCCCCTGCTGGATCCTCCTGAATTCCAGGCAGGGAGCAGCTCAGCCTCCCGAGGAGGGCAGCACTGGCACAGCCTCCGCCCCGCGCTCACTCCCAGCCCATCCCCTCCTCGTTAACAGAGATTCATTTCCCCCCAGGTTCCCGAGCCGAGGCTGAGCAGCCCCTTCCCCACCTGCCAGGGGAGCAGGATGCCCTCGGCAGGCCCTGGAGCTGGGCTTGGGGGGTATTTCCTACCTAAATCACCTGCCTGGCTCTTTACTGCTCCCCAGGCCACTGGAATCCATCAGAGCCCATCAGAGGCTTTGCCTTTTTGGGGAATTTGCAGCCCCACGAGGGGACGGGGCACACAAAGGCAGAGCCCTCCCTCCCTTTGTTCTTCCAGAATTTTGGGAGGCAGAGCTGCTGAGCCTGGGCATCACCTGGGAGCTCTGCACCCAGAGGGGCCAGCAGGGAATTCCATTTCCACAAAGGCAGAGTTGGGATGTTTGAGGCACATAAAATCCCAAAAAACCCAAAAATCCCAGCACCCAGAGCTCTGCACCCAGAGGTGCCAGCAGGAAATTCCTTTTCCCTTTGCAGGAGCAAACAAAGGCAGAGCTGGGATGTTTGTGGCACTGAAACCCCAATAAAAACCAGGGGTGGGGTTCAAGCCCTCCCTGGCTCCTTGCCCTGGGCTGGGGATGTCGAGCAGAGCCATCCCTGCCCTGGCACCCCAAAATTGCAGATTTACAACAAAGCTCAGAGTGCCCAGAGCAGCTGCAATCCCAGCAGGGACCTGGGGCCCTGTGCAGGACCTGCCTGGCCACAAATCTGGGCCATAAAAAGGGGCAGAGGGGAAGGGGGGTCTCTCGTTTTCAGCCTGCAGGTGTGGGATGGATTGCTGCTGCTGGGAATTGGGGCGAGCAGGGAGGAGCAGGGATTTGGGGACATCTGAGGGCTCAGAGCCACCCAGGGGTGACAGTGGCTGTGCCAGCTCACCCTGTGCCCAACCAGGCAGGGCAGAACCCCAGAGACCCCGACAGGGGCAAGGCACAGTCCCCAGAACACTGAATTCTCATTTTTTAGGTATTTTTTCCCCTTTTTCTCCCGTGTTCCTGCCCATCCTCCCGTTTTTCCAAGGAACACTAGAGGACTCCAGCGTCCTCCCAAAGCCTCTCAGCAGCCTGAACTGCCACTGCAGGCAGGGCAGCAGGACCCAGAGCGTGCTCACAATGCAACAGCCAGCATTAAAAAAGAGAAAATGATGGGGAGGAAAGGAGATAAAAAAGAGCATTTTCCCTTCTCCCTTTTCTTCTTTTTTTTTTTGGTTTAACTGCCAAGCCGAGGGAATGGTCGAGAATGAGCAATGGAGCTCCAGGCAGGGAGAGCCCGGCCTGGGGCAGAAAATCGGGAATTTCCAAATTTCCAACGGGGTGAGCAGGGCTGGGCTGGGCCAGAGCAGGGGGGTGGAGACAGACAGACAGACGGACAGAGAGATGGACAAACGGACAGACAGACTGACAGAGAGACGGACTGACAGACAGATGGACTGACGGACGGAGAGACAGATGGACGGACAGACAGACGGACGGACAGATAGATGGACAGACTGACTGACAGACAGACGGATGGACAGATGGACAGACAGACAGATGGACAGACAGACAGATGGACAGACTGACTGACAGACAGACGGATGGACAGACAGACAGACAGATGGACAGACACCCCCTGGGGGCACACAAGGACACACACCTGGGGACACAGGGACACCCACCCTGCCCTGGCACTGCCCCCAGGTGCCACCCCAAGGTCACAGGGACAATCTGGGGATGCCCCTCAGCACCAGGACAGCCCTGGGGGGCTCCGAGGGGATTTTGGGGGGTCCTGGGCCCAGCCCGGGCGCTGGGCACTCCCTGCTGGGCGCTGTGCTGTGCCAGCCCTGCCCTGCCGTGCCCCCGGGGGTCACAGGGGTGGCCTAGGGGACTGTCCCCTCCCTCAGCCCAGCGGTGCCACCACTCACCCAGGTAGCCCTGGGTCTTCTTCTGCAGGGCTGTGACGGGACAGTCCTTGTGGGCCAGCAGCAGCTGCTTCAGCTGAGCCACCTCGTTCCTGAGCAGCGTCACCTCGTTCTGCGGGGACACAGACACCCCCGTGTCACCCCTGTGTCACCCCATGTCACCCCGTGTCACTGCCATGTCACCCCGTGTCATCCCCGTGTCACCCCCGTGTCACTGCTGTGTCACTGCCGTGTCACTGCTGTGTCATCCCCGTGTCACCCCGTGTCACCTGTGTCATCCCCGTGTCACCCCCGTGCCCTGCCAGCCCCCCCAGGTGTCCCAGCTCGGGAGGACCTGCTGGAGCTCCTGCTTTGGGGACAGTGGCAAAGGGCCCCCCTGTCCCTGGCTGGGGTCGCTGAGCTTCTCCTGAGCCCTCCTGGCAGTGCCACCCGTGCCAGGCCCATGCCAGGGCCGTGCCCGGCCCGTGCCACTCACACTCAGCTGGATGTTCTGCCCGTGCCCAGCCTGTGCCACACTCACACTCAGCTGGATGTTCTGCCCGTGCCACACTCACGCTCAGCTGGATGTTCTGGCTGTGCCAGCTGTGCCACTCATGCTCAGCTGGCTGTGCCAGCCCATGCCACTCATGCTCAGCTGGATGTTCTGGCTGTGCCAGCTGTGCCACTCACGCTCAGCTGGATGTTCTGGCTGTGTCACACTCACGCTCAGCTGGATGTTCTGCCCGTGCCCAGCCCGTGCCACTCACGCTCAGCTGGATGTTCTGGCTCGTCAGCTCCTCGGCCTTCCTCTCCAGGGAGGACACCCACAGTTTGCGTTTCTGCCGGCAGCGCGAGGCGGCCGCGCGGTTCCGCTCCAGGAAGCGCTGCCGCCGCTCGTCCGGGTCCTCGTCAGCCGCCCGCCGGCGCCGGCCCCCCGAGCTGGGCGTGGGCTGGGCTGGGGACACCTGGGGACAGCCACAGGGACAGGGACAGGGCACAGGGAGAGCTGAGTGCGGGCTGGGGACAGCGACAGGGAGAGCTGAGTGTGGGCTGGGCCGGGGACACCTGGGGACAGCCACAGGGACAGGGACAGGGGACAGGGAGAGCTGAGTGTGGGCTGCGCCGGGGACACCTGGGGACAGGGACAGCTGGGCTGGGGACAGCGAGAGCTGGGCTGGGGACAGGGACAGGGACAGGAACAGGGACAGGGAGAGCTGGGCTGGGCTGGGGACAGGGACAGGGAGAGCTGGACTGGGGACACCTGGGGACAGGGACAGGGAGAGCTGGGCTGGGCTGGGGACACCTGCGGGGACAGGGACAGGGGATAGGGCACAGGGGACAGGGACAGGGAGACCTGAGTGTGGGCTGGGCTGGCGACAGGGACAGAGGATGGGGACATGGGGACGGGTACAGGGACAGGGACAGGGGATGGGGACAGGGAGAGCTGGGCTGGAGTGCCTCAGTGCTGCAGCAGCCCTGCTATGAGCAGGTTTTCACCCATTCTGCAGCGTGGGGAGGACGCAGGGAGGTTTTGTGCTCCTTGCCAAGCCCTGGGAGCCCCAGGGCAGCCCCAGGGCAGCAGCTCCAGTGCAGCAGCCCCAGCAGAGCAGCACACCCACCTGTGGCTGGGCAGGGGAGGGGGTGTCGGGGTGCTGTCCCCCCTGGCTCTGCTCCGGCCGTGCGGTCACCATGGTGCTGGCCGAGCCCACGGCCAGGCCGCTGCCGTTCAGCGAGGAGGATGCTGCCAGGCTGGCCTTCAGCCTCTGCCAGGGGACAAAAAGGGACATCAGAGGAGAAAAAGGCACGTGAGGGACCAGGAGCAGCTGCCTTTGGCCACCTGAGGCTCCAAGGCCCAGACTCTGAGCAGCCCCTGAGGGACCCAGGGGTGCCCGGTGACCAATAATCCCTTCCCCGGCTCTGTGGGAAGGGGAGCAGCCCCTGAGGGACCCAGGGGTGCCCGGTGACCAATAATCCCCTCCCTGGCTCTGTGGGGAGGGGGAGCAGCCCCATCCAGGAGCTGCTGGAGGCTGGGGGACCCCCCGAGCCCCCCCTGCCACTCACCAGTTTGGCTTCGGAGTGCACCGGGAGGGCTGAGGGTGACAGGGACCCGCTGCTGCTGCTGCTGCTGCTGCTGGGGGGCCCGGGGATGCCAGGGATGTTGGGCACCATGGCCACGGGCCGGGCCAGCTGTGGGCAGCAGGACAGAGGTGCTGGCACTGCAGCAGCTCCTGACACAGCAGGGCTGACAAACGCTCGGCCCCTGCCATCCCTGAGTGCTGCTGCCACCCACGGTGGCTGTGCCACAATCACCCAGCACAGGGAACGGGCAGCCCCTTCCCTTCCCTTCCCTTCCCTTCCCTTCCCTTCCCTTCCCTTCCCTTCCCTTCCCTTCCCTTCCCTTCCCTTCCCTTCCCTTCCCTTCCCTTCCCTTCCCTTCCCTTCCCTTCCCTTCCCTTCCCTTCCCTTCCCTTCCCTTCCCTTCCCTTCCCTTCCCTTCCCCCTTTTCCCTTCCCCCTTTTCCCTTTTCCTCTTCTTTTCCCTTTTCCCTCTCTCAGGGCACAGATTTGGGTTTTTCCAAAGGGATTTTTTGCTCTGTCACCGCTGCCCCTGCCCCTCCTGCAGCCCCCCTGGCTGGGACACGGCGAGCGTGAGCAGGGCAGGGTTCTGGAAGGTTCTCTCACCGAAATGACAGAAGGCATCTGCACGGGGGGCCCGGGCAGCACGGGCATGGTCTGGCCATTGGCGAGCTGCACGACGAGAGGGAGGGAGGAGCTGGGAGAGCTGCAAAACACAAAACAGCTCTGCAAAATGCCCTGGGAGAGCTGCAGAACACAAACCAGCTCTGCAAAATGCCCTGGGAGAGCTGCAGAACAACAACAACAACCCTGCACCAGAGTCTGGGCCATGGCAGTGCCAGCCGTGCCAGCCCCGCTGTGGCAGCTCCCCCTGGCTCCCAGGGAATTCCTGGATGGAATTCTGGCCCTGGGAGCTCTCCGTGCCCACACTCACCCCAGCTGTCTGTCTGTCTGTTGGAGCTCCCATGCCTGCCCCACTCACCCCAGCTGTCTGTCAGTCTGTCTGTCAGAATCCCTGCCCCTATCACCCCAGCTGTCTGTCTGTCTGTCAGTCTGTCTGTCAGTCAGTCTGTCAGTCCGTCTGTTGCTCCCATCCCCGCCCCACTCATCCCAGCTGTCTGTCAGTCAGTCAGTCAGTATGTCAGTCAGTCTGTCTGTCAGTCCGTCAGTCTGTCACTCTGTCAGTCCGTCCGTCCCCCCCACCCCGCTCACCCCAGCTGTCAGTCAGTCAGTCAGTCAGTCCATCAGTCCATCCATTGCTCCCTCCCCGCCCCGCTCACCCCAGCTGTCTGTCTATCAGTCTGTCAGTCTGTCCATCTGTCCGTCCATCTCTCCCCCCCCGCCCCGCTCACCCCAGCTGTCAGTCTATCTGTCAGTCTGTCCATCTGTCCGTCCATCTCTCCCCCCCGCCCTGCTCACCCCAGCTGTCAGTCTATCTGTCAGTCTGTCCATCAGTCCGTCCATCTCTCCCCCCGCCCCTCTCACCCTAGCTGCCGGCCGGCGGGCGGTGCCTGGGTGATGACGGAGGTCGGGGACGGCAGCGCGGCGCTGCCCGAGGCGTGCAGGGCGTCGTAGCCCAGGGGCAGCGGCAGCGAGCCCGGCCGCACGATGGTGGGCGTGGGGGCGGACAGGATCACGGCCTTGGGGGGCGCCTCCTGCGGAGGAGACACGCGGGGCTGCTCAGGGCCACGGCTCTGCATCCTGCAGCCCCAGAAACCCACCCAGAAACACAGGGGAGACATGCAGGGGCTGTGAACTGCCACGGCTCTGCATCCTGCAGCCCCAGAAACCCACCCAGAGACTGAGGGGAGCACACGGGGGCTGTGAACTGCCACGGCTCTGCATCCTGCAGCCCCAGAAACCCACCCAGAAACACAGGGGAGCACACGGGGGCTGCTCAGGGCCATGGCTCTGCATCCTGCAGCCCCAAAACCCACCCAGAGACTGAGGGGAGCACACGGGGGCTGCTCAGGGCCACGGCTCTGCATCCTGCAGCCCCAAAACCCACCCAGAGACACAGGGGAGCACACGGGGGCTGTGAACTGCCACGGCTCTGCATCCTGCAGCCCCAAAACCCACCCAGAAACACAGGGGAGCACACGGCCCATGGCACACGGTGAGGGGGGACTGGCGCCAACCCCGACATTTGGGGTGTTTGACACAGAGGTGAAACTTCAGCCTCTCTATTCAGGATGTTTTAGAAGCTCCAGCCCCTCCATTCAGGATGTTTTAGAATTTCCAGCCTCTCCATTTGAGATGTTTTAGAATTTCCAGCCCTTCCATTTGAGATGTTTTAGAAGCTCCAGCCCCTCCATTTGGCATGTTTTAGGAGCTCCAGCCCCTCCATTGGGGTGCTTTATGAAGGGGTGAATCTCCAGCACCTCTGTCCCTTCAGAGGCCCAACTCAGGTGTCGGAAAGCCCAAATCGGGCCCCAGAAAAGCCCAAATCAGGCCCCAAAAAAGCCTGAATCAGGCCCCAAAAAGCCCGAATCAGGCCCCAAAAAGCCCGAATCAGGCCCCAGCAAGGCCCGAATCAGGCCCCACAAAAGCCCGAATCAGGCCCCACAAAGGCCTGAATCAGGCCCCAGCAAGGCCCGAATCAGGTCCCAGCAAGGCCCAGCCCAGCCCCTGAGGAGCCCGGCCGGGTCCCCCAGGGCCCAGCCCCACCTTGTCCCTGTCCCTGTCCCTGTCCCTGTCCCGGGGCTGGGCCGGGCGCGGCCGCGCCGCCGCGGGGCTGTCGGGCGGGGACGAGTCCACCTCGAGCGGCTCCTCCTCCTTGATCCGCACCTCCGGCGTGGGCGGCAGCGACATGTCCAGGGCCCCCGAGCCCTGCGGGGAGGGACCACAGTCAGCCGGGACGGACGGACAGCTCTGGAGGGACAGATGGATCTGGGAGGGACAGCTCTGGGAGGGACAGACAGATCTGGGATGGACAGACAGCTCTGGGATGGACAGATCTGGGAAGGACAGACAGATCTGGGATGGACAGACAGATCTGGGATGGACAGACAGCCTGGGGAGGGACAGACAGATCTGGGATGGACAGACAGCTCTAGAAGGACAGACAGATCTGGGAGCGATCCCCATCTCAGTGTCTGTGAAACGCTTTCTGCTCCCCGAGTTGGAGGCTCGGGCCCCCAGCCCTTACCGATTCATTATCATTATTTTCATTATCATTATTTTCATTATCATTATTTTTATTCTCATTATTATTTATTTGCACTGGAGCAGCACCTGGGAGCCCGGGGCAGAGCCCAGCTGGCAGCACCCCGGGGGTCTCCCTGGCACAGGACGGCTCCAGGGGCTGTCACTGCAGTGCTGCTGTAAACAGGGCCCTGCCGAGGAGAGCAGGTACCCCAGCCAAATGGCTGCGAGTTACAGGAGGCACTTTGGTTCACAGCAGAGCTGTAAAACATTGTATAAATCAGCCTGAATTATTTTATTACCCGATTATCAAAAGCAAACAAAGAGCCATGCAAGTTATTAAATATCTATGAGCGCCCCATTAAAATAAAACCCAACCATATGCCTGGAGTTGGCCCCTTGCCACCACCCTGGGACCCAGCAGGGCCACGTGGAACCAGCCAGGGACTGCAGGGACAGCCAGGCCAGGGCACAGCTGAGGTGAGGGGTCCCAGACCTGCAGGGAGGCCGTGGCAGGGCAGGGGTGCTGCTCCAGAGCTGGAAAATGACCTGGCAGGGAAACTGTCCCTGAACCAGCCCCGACAGCTGCTCCAACCTGTTCTGCATCCCTGCCTGCTCCCCGTCTGTCCGTCTGTCTGTCCATCCGTCCATCCATCCCTCCATCCCTGCTCCTGCCCATCCATCCATCCATCCCTCCATCCCTGCTCCTGCCCATCCATCCATCCATCATCCATCCCTTCTCCTGTCCATCCATGCCTCCATCCCTGTTCCATCTGTCCATCCATGCCTCCATCCCTGTTCCATCTGTCCATCCATGCCTCCATCCAGCCCCTCAGTCTGGGGTATTTTAGTGGGGGGGGACACAGCTCCAGCCCCTCAATTTGGGGTATTTCAGAAAGGACACAGCTCCAGCCCCTCATTTTGGGGTATTTTAGATTTCCAGCCCCTCATTTTGGGGTATTTTAGATTTCCAGCCCCTTATTTTGGGGTATTTTAGAGCTCTAGCCCCTCATTTTGGGATATTTCACAAAGGACACAGCTCCAGCTCCCCGGTAGGTGCAGCAATCACCATTTTGTGCCCTTTCAGAGCCCAGCCCGGCTGTAGGTGCAGCAATCACCATTTTCGTGCCCTTTCCGAGCGCGGGGGCTCACAAAGCGCCGGGATTAACGCGCAGCGCCGCTCGAGCCGCTTAAAGCGCCCCCGGGGGAGCTCCCGCCGCGCCCGCGGTTTTAATTAACGGCGCTGGAGCGAGACCACCCGGCAAAGGGGAGGACGAACACGAACCGGGATGGAAGCTGGGAGCTGAGCCCGGCCAGGACAAACACGAACCGGGATGGACGCTGGGAGCTCAGCCCGGACAGGACAAACACGAACCGGGATGGAAGCGGGGAGCTGAGCCCGGCCAGGACAAACACGAACCGGGATGGATGCGGGGAGCTCAGCCCGGACAGGACAAACACGAACCGGGATGGATGCGGGGAGCTGAGCCCGGCCAGGCAGTGCCCGGCTGGCCTGGCCGGACAGGGGCTGAGCAGGGACAATCCCTTCCCTTAAAACCCGAGCTAACTGTGCGGGGAACAGCGTGAGGAATAATTCAGAATCGTTTCTCAGGGCTGTTTAGGCTGATCCATGTCCTGGCAGCACAGCCCGGGGCCGCGGGGCAGGGTGGGCTGCTCGGGGGTTCCGTGGGTGAACATCCCGGGCTGCTCCTGCCGCCCATCCCCTCCTGTTCCTGCCCCCCATTCCCGGCCGTTCCTGCCCCCCATCCCCGCCTGTTCGTGCCCCCCATCTCAGCCTGTTCCTGCCCCCCATCCCTGCCTGTTCCTGCCCCCCATCCCTGCCTGTTCCTGCCCCCCATCCCTGCTGTTCCTGCCCCCCATTCCCGGCCGTTCCTGCCCCCCATCTCTGCTGTTCCTGCCCCCCATCTCTGCCGTTCCTGCCCCCCATCTCAGCCTGTTCCTGCCCCCCATCCCTGCCTGTTCCTGCCCCCCATCTCAGCCTGTTCCTGCCCCCCATCCCGGGCCGTTCCTGCCCCCCATCCCGGGCCGTTCCTGCCCCCCATCTCTGCCGTTCCTGCCCCCCATTCCCGGCCGTTCCTGCCCCCCATTCCCGGCCGTTCCTGCCTCCCTTCCCCGCTCCAGAACAAAGGGCAGGAGCCTTTGCCGCAGCCGCATACCAATGAGAGAGATCAATTTCGGTTTAAAGAGCCTGTTATTGGCGGGGGGGGGGGGGAGCGGCTGGGAAGGCAGGTTTCAGTTTTAATTCTGAATTCCTCCGTTCCCCATCTCGGGAAGATTTACGCGGCTCGGCTCCCGCAGTTTATTTCCGAGCAGCGCCGCTGACTGCGAGCGTATGCGCGGCCATAGATCAATTTAGTAAATGTATGTGCCAGGCTGAGCGCCCGGCACGCATCTGCTGCCGCTCCCGCCCGGCGAGCGGGAGGGGCGGGGGCTGCAAATGTCCTTAATTAGCCGCTTTCTGATGAGATCCCCTTGTCCTTCAGCCCCCGGCGCTCGCCGGGCTGCGGGGGCAGCCGGGATCGATGGCGCTGGCGGAGCGCGGAGCTCTTTGTTAGCGACAGCCGCTCGTTCCCCCCGAGCTGCGGCTCCGGGATGGCCGCCCCGGTGCCCCCAGCCCGTGCCTGCCCCTCCGAGGCTCCATCCCAACGATCCCCGGTGCCCCCAGCCCGTGCCTGCCCCTCCAAGGCTCCATCCCGCCGATCCCCGGTGCCCCCAGCCCGTGCCTGCCCCTCCAAGGCTCCATCCCAACGATCCCCGGTGCCCCCAGCCCCTGCCTGCCCCTCCAAGGCTCCATCCCAACGATCCCCGGTGCCCCCAGCCCGTGCCTGCCCCTCCGAGGCTCCATCCCAACGATCCCCGGTGCCCCCCAGCCCGTGCCTGCCCCTCCAAGGCTCCATCCCGCCGATCCCCGGTGCCCCCAGCCCGTGCCTGCCCCTCCGAGGCTCCATCCCGCCGATCCCCGGTGCCCCCAGCCCCTGCCTGCCCCTCCGAGGCTCCATCCCAACGATCCCCGGTGCCCCCAGCCCCTGCCTGCCCCTCCGAGGCTCCATCCCAACGATCCCCGGTGCCCCCAGCCCGTGCCTGCCCCTCCGAGGCTCCATCCCAACGATCCCCGGTGCCCCCAGCCCCTGCCTGCCCCTCCGAGGCTCCATCCCAACGATCCCCGGTGCCCCCCAGCCCGTGCCTGCCCCTCCGAGGCTCCATCCCGCCGATCCCCGGTGCCCCCAGCCCGTGCCTGCCCCTCCGAGGCTCCATCCCAACGATCCCCGGTGCCCCCCAGCCCTCCAAGGCTCCATCCCGCCGATCTCGGCCCCGAGCGGGTTCTGCTCCCACCCCGGGGTCCTGCAGCTCCTTCCCTGTCAGGTATTTTGGGTTCTCCCCCTCTCTAGTTCCCCCCTTTCTTTCCGAAGGAATAATAAACCATTAAATCTGCTCTGGGCAGGCCAGGATGAGTGGGAACAGCAGCCAAAGCCAGCTGAGTTACACAAACGAGACCCCACACGGCAGCAGATCCTCCCCGGGGCCTGCGCCTCCCTCAGCAGCGGCCCCAGTCCCTCCCAGTCCCTCCCAGTCCCTCCCAGTGCCGCCTCTTGCCTTTTTCTCATCATCCTCGGCGGCTTTCTTGAACTCGTGCTCGAAGGAGCTGGCCAGCTCGTTGAACAGTCCCACCTCCTCACAGTTCTTCAGGAACCGCGTCGGGGTCGGGGTCTGATCTGGGTCGGGTTGGAGCACCGAGAATTGGTCAAGGAGAACAAAGCAAACCCCATTGTACCACCCCAGTGCTTCGGTGGGGAGCCCCGGGGACTCTTTGGAACGGGGACCATCACTTTGTGCTGGTTTGGTTTCTCTGGGGTTTAAATAATCACAAGGGAGAGGATTTCTGTTGATTCCCGGCTGTGGGATTCCCGTCCCTCCCACCCCGGGGTCAGCTGGACAAGGAGGGAGAACCGGGACAAGGAGGGAAAATGGGGAGTGGGGACAAGGAGGGAGAATGGGGAGTGGGGACAAGGAGGGAGAATGGGGAGTGGGGACAAGGAGGGAGAATGGGGAGTGGGGACAAGGAGGGAGAATGGGGACAAGGAGGGAAAATGGGGAGTGGGGACAAGGAGGGAAAATGGGGAGTGGGATCTCCCTGAAATCATCATTGCAGGGAGAGATGAGCAGGGAGAGCAGCCCCAGGGCCAGGCAGGGCCTGTCCCATCCCTGTGCCAGCTCTGAACCCCAAAGGGATTCCCTGGGAATTCTCCTCTCCCTGTGCCAGCTCTGATCCCAAAGGGATTCCCTGGGAATTCTCCTCTCCCTGTGCCAGCTCCCAATCCCAAAGGGATTCCCTGGGAATGCTCCCATCCCTGTGCCAGCTCCCAATCCCAAAGTGATTCCCTGGGAATTCTCCCATCCCTGTGCCAGCTCCCAATCCCAAAGTGATTCCCTGGGAATTCTCCTCTCCCTGTGCCAGCTCTGAATCCCAAAGTGATTCCCTGGGAATTCTCCTCTCCCTGTGCCAGTTCCCAATCCCAAAGTAATTCTCTGGGAATTCGCCCATCCCTGTGCCAGCTCTGAATCCCAAAGTGATTCCAGAGACAAAACGATCCCAAAAATTCCCAAGGAAAAAAAAATGGTCCAGAAAAATCCCAGGGACAAAACAATCCCAAAAAATCCCAGAGAAAAAAAAGGTCCAGAAAAATCCCAGGGACAGAATGATCCCAAAAAATCCTACAGAGAAAATGGTCCCAAAAATCGCAGAGAGAAAATGGTAAAGAAAAATCCCAGAGACAAAACGATCCCAAAAAATCCCAGGTTAAAAATGACCCCAAAAAATCCCAGAGACAAAATGGTCCCGAAAAATCCCAGAGACAAAATGGTGGCTCAGAAAAACCTGGGATAAATGGAATTTCAGGCAGTAACGGGCCCAGATCTCTCTGCTCACAGCCAGCAGGGTTTTACAGCCCTCACGCCCCATCTGTGCCTGCACTGCTTTGGGGGGTTCAGCTGGTCCTGATCTGAACATGGATAAATTGATTTTTGGGAGGTTCAGCTGGTCCTGATCTGACTATCAATAAATTGATTTTTGGGGGGTTCAGCTGGTCCTGATCTGACTATCAATAAATTGATTTTTGGGGGGTTCAGCTGGTTCTGTGGCTGTGGATAAATTGATTTGGGGGGGGGTCCTGATCTGGCCATGGATAATTTTGGTTTGTTTTGGGGGTTTTTTTTGTGTTTTACCCCAGAGCACCCCCTGAATGTCAGGGTGACCTTGTTCCTTGTGCTCCCGAAGTGTTTCATCCCCTCATTCTGAGATTCCCAGTGGGAATGAATTCTGCCCACAGGCACAGTTCAGCCAAACCCTCCAGAGCCCAGCTGAGCTCCATTCTGGGGATGAGCAGGAAGGAGGTGCCAGGATTCTCCTGCTGCAGTTTTGTTTTATTTTCCGTAAAGCCCCTCCAGGGTGTCCCCTCTGGTCACCCAGCAGGGACACAGAGGGACTCTGGGGTCTCTCTGCTCTGAGATTTGTGGGGTTTTGGGTTCCCCCCGTTTTACAGAGGCTCTGCAGAGCTCGTGGGGCTTTAATTTATTTCATTGATTAACTGCAGCCTCCTAAAGGCTCGGGGAAAATTGACACCTGGGCTGAGAGGGGAAGCTGCTCTGGCAGGGTTTGGTTCACCATCCTCAAAGCACACGCAGAGACGTGAGAGCCCTGTTGGCCATAAATCCTCCAGCCTTTCATAAAAAAGGGCGAGAGCTTAAAAAAAATAAAAATATATTAAAAAAAAAAAAACCCCAACCCCACAAAACCTGATACTACCATAAAAAAAAAAGGAGAAATCTTGGAAGGCTGTGGCTTTGCTGTGGGCCTGATGAGATGCAGATGCCAGGAGTCTGTGGCACCGCCCCGGCCGTACCTGCCATGATGACGGAGTCGGTGCGAGCGGGGCCGAACTTGAGCGTCAGCTCGTGCTTGTGCCTGTGCACGGCCAGGTGGTCCTCGTTGGTGAACCTCTGCAAGGAGACGGGCACAGCGTGGGCATCAGCGCTGGGGCATGAATGCTGGGGGCATGAATGCTGGGGGCATCAATGCTGGGGCATCAGCGCTGGGGCATCAGTGCTGGGGCATCAATGCTGGGGGCATCAACGCTGGGGCATCAGCGCTGGGGGTGTACAGGCTCAGGGGCATCAATGCTGGGGGGCATCAATGCTGGGGGCATCAATGCTGGGGGCATCAATGCTGGGGGGCATCAATGCTGGGGGAATCAGCGCTGGGGGATCAATGCTGGGACAACGTGGGCATCAATGCTGGGGCATCAACACTGGGGGCATCAGCGCTGGGGCATCAACACTGGGGCATCAGCGCTGGGGTATCAACACTGGGGCATCAATGCTGGGGGATCAACGCTGGGGGCATCAATGCTGGGGGCATCAGCGCTGGGGGCATCAATGCTCGTGGGCATCCACACTCGTGGGCATCAACGCTCGGGGGGTATGGGCTCGGGGGCATCAATGCTCGGGGTGTACAGGCTCAGGGGCATCAACACTTGGGGGGTACGGGTTGGGGGCATCAATGCTGAGGGCATCAATGCTTGGGGGGATCAACGCTCAGGGGGTACGGGCTGCGACTGCGCTGGGTGGGGGGGAGAGGGGGATGATGGAGGGGATTCGGGGGTGGGAGAAGGGGACAGAGGGGGACAGAGCTGTGGGAGCAGGGACAGAGCTGTGGGAGAAGGGACAGAGCTGTGGGAGAAGAGGACAGAAGGGGACTGGGCTGTGGGAGAAGGGGACAGAGGGGGACAGGGCTGTGGGAGCAGGGACAGGCTGTGGGACAAGGGGACAGAGCTGTGGGACAAGGTGACAGGGCTGTGGGACAAGGGGACAGAGCTGTGGGACAAGGGGACAGGCTGTGGGCCAAGGTGACAGGGTGTGGGAGCACAGGGAGAAAGGGAAAAGCCTCTGTCAGGGGTTCTGCAGGGTGGGGGGCACAAGGATTTTTAATAATCTGGTTTCAGGCAATGCAGTGAGGGGGCGGCTGCAGCTGATGAAAACGCACAGAAACTCTGAACCCCAAAACCCACAGTGCTGCTGCGTGAGGAAGAGGAGGGTGTGGTGTGATTGGGATGAGGCACAGCCGGCCCGGCTGGCTGAGGAAGAGGAGGGTTTGGTGCGATTGGGGCCAGGCACAGCCGGCCCTGCTGGGTGAGGAAGAGGAGGGTTTGGTGCGATTGGGGCCAGGCACAGCCGGCCCTGCTGGGTGAGGAAGAGGAGGGTTTGGTGCGATTGGGGCCAGGCACAGCCGGCCCTGCTGGGTGAGGAAGAGGAGGGTTTGGTGCGATTGGGGTGAGGCACAGCCGGCCCTGCCCGCAGATTCAGCTGCTGAGTTTCTATGGAGAGAGGGGCAGCGTCTCCCCCCACCCACACCCGGTGCGGGGGGAGCCGCAGGACGGAGCCGTCCCTCGGGGAGGGGTTCGGGGCACACAAAGGCGGCAGCGCGGCACGGACGGGGTTAAGGCACAGCCCCATAAAGCTCGGGATGGATTGCGGCTCTCCTAATGGACTGCGACAAACGGGCCGGGCTCTGCAGCGCCCCGGGCACCGGAACGCTGCAGCAGCAGCAGCAGAGCAGCAGCGGCAGCGCATTGCTGCCCTTTCCCCGTCCCTCCCTCCCTCCCTCCCTCCCGGGCATCCCGGAGCCGCCCGGAGCCGCCTGCTCCTGTGGGGCTGCCCCGCTGTGACACCCACCGGGCCTCCCCACGGCCTGATCGATGGCTCTGCTGTTCCAGCGAATGAATCTGATTGTTGAGATCAGCACGGGGAGGGGGACAACCCCTCGGTGGCAGGGGACAACCCTGCCCCTCAGTGAAAGGGGACAATCCCTCGGTGGCAGGGGACAATCCCCCAATGCCGGGGGACAATCCCTCCCCTCGGTGGCAGGGGACAATCCCTCCAAGCTGAGCACACAGTGGGACAATCCCTCGATGGTAGGGGACAATCCTGCCCCTCAATGGCAGAGGACAATCCCTCGATGGCAGAGGACAATTCCTCAGTGGTAGGGGACAATCCCTCGGTGGCAGGGGACAATCCCTCCGAGCTGAGCACAGCGGGGACAATCTCTTGGTGGCAGGGGACAATCCCTCCCCTCGGTGGCAAGGGAATCCCTCAATGGCAGGGGACAATTCCTTGGTGGTCCCTCCCCTCGATGGCAGAGGACACCCGGACCTGGGGACACCCGGACCTGGGGACACCCAGACCTGGGGACACCCGGACCTGGGGACACCCAGACCCGGCCTCAGCCGCCCCAGCCTGTCCCCGGGCTCAAGGACAGGGGGTCACACTGTGATGTCCTTCACCAGGGGCTCTGCTGCCTGCCCGGATTTGGGCTCAGACTCGGGGAAATCGGAGCTGGTGGGAGAACAGCCAGGAGGATTGTGCCTCGCAGACCGAACCCCCCGTGTCTGCCCCAGCCCCGTAACCGAACCCCAAACCAACCCCAAACCAACCCCAAACAAACCCAAATAAACCCCAAACAAACCCCAAATACACTCCTCGGCAGCTCGGCCCCAAATCTGCCTGATCCGGGCAGCTTTTCCTCCCCAGCCTCCCACGAGCCCTTTTTGTCCGAGGAGCTTTCACAGATCCCGGCTGGAACAAAGGAATTCAGGAATTCGAGAATTCGGGAATTCAGGAATCGCCCCAGAGCGCACCGGGCAGGGGAAGGGACACCCACGTTTCCCATGGTTTTGGCCCCAAAATCCCCGGGTTTTATGGAATTCGGCTGCCCGCGGTGGGACCCTGCTGGGATGGGGTGAAGGGAGGGGAATGAACCCGGCTTTTGTGCGGGGCTGGCGTGAATATTGAATATTTGAATACCGAGCAGGCGGGCGGCGTCGGAAACCTGAGCACCTGAGACGGGGGTGTGGGGGAAAATGAAAAATAAGAAAATCCCCAATTCTCCCGCTCCGTTTTGTGCTAAATAAATGCGATTTTTAGGGCAGGGAGGGAAGAGCGGGCGGCGCAGAGCAGGGTCGTGTCTCCCCCACCAGCCCCAGCCCGGCCTCGCCAACGCCAGGTTTATTTTAATCTTTCATTTTCCTTCATTGCCGGATTTTTTTCCCCCTAATTTTAATTTTTTTTTCCCCGGCACTTTGGGCGCGCCGGGCGCGCGTTACAGCTCTATTTAACATCTTTATGTGGGCTCACAGCTCGGGAGCTCTCTCCTTGCCTGCGCACAAACGCTCACAGACACAATATATCTTTCCGCACACATTTCCAAACGCCGAAACCCAGAGGCTGAGTCTGGCGCTCGGGCTCTAAATCATGTCATTTTACACAGAGAGGGAGAGGAGGAGGGGGGGAAGAGTAGGGAAAAAAATGGAATGAGTTAAAGCCACAGCACTGCCTTTAATATTTAATCTCCTTCCATCAGCAGCTGACATACAGCAGGGTTATTTCAGCTGCTATTTTGCGGGTGTCGGAATTAAAAAGAAGATGTTGGCTGTAAAGCCTTTGGGGCGAGGGACAGCAGCAGGGTGAGCCGCCAGCCGGCCCCGGCGCTCCCCGGGCTGGAGCCACTCCCGCAGCCCCAAATTCGGCGTTTTCCCCACGGAAAACGAACCGGGCCGAACCGGGCCGGACGAGCCCGCGGGGCTGTGACAGCCCCGGGATGGATGCACTCGTTCCGAGCCGCTCCCGCAGCCCCAAATTCGGCGTTTTCCCCACGGAAAACGAACCGGGCCGAACCGGGCCGGTGCTGTGACAGCCCCGGGATGGATGCGCTCGTTCCGAGCCGTTCCGAGCCGTCTGTAGCGCACACACACCGCGGCCAGCTGCCGCCGCAGCCCCGGGGAACTCTGCCGCATTTACCGAGCGCGACACGAGCGACAAGGGCGCGCTCCGCTGCTCGGGGCCTCTCCGGCTCTTTGGAGAGCCGGGGGTGGGCGGGGGGCTCGGAGGATGGCGGAGCCTGGGCAGGGCTTGACCTCGCCGGGCCCGCTCCGAGCCCGGCACCGGCGGCTCCGGGGCCGCAATTCCCGGGGGAACCCGGGGCAGCACCGGCGGTACCGGGCTGGAATCCCGGGCTGGGCTGGGCAGCACCGGCGGTACCGGGCTGGAATTCCAGGGGAACCCCGGGCTGGGCTGGGCTGGGCAGCACCGGCGGTACCGGGCTGGAATTCCCGGGGGAACCCGGGGCAGCACCGGCGGTACCGGGCTGGAATCCCGGGCTGGGCTGGGCAGCACCGGCGGTACCGGGCTGGAATCCCGGGCTGGGCTGGGCAGCACCGGCGGTACCGGGCTGGAATTCCAGGGGAACCCCGGGCTGGGCTGGGCAGCACCGGCGGTACCGGGCTCGGGAGGGCCGGGCGGGCTGCGGGGCCGCTCACGGCGGAATTAACGGGATTAATTAAGGAGCTGTCAGCACCGCGGGGAGGCCGAGCCCTGCGCCGGCCGTGACTCGGCACTGGAGCCACCCCGGCCACGGGGCTGCCATGGTGACAGGGATGGGGCCACCACCGCGGGGACAGCGCTGGGGCCACCCTGGTGACAGCGCTGGGGCCACCCTGGTGACAGGGCTGGAGCTACTGCGGTCACAGGGCTGAGGCCACCCTGGTGACAGCACTGGAGCCACCGCGCCCGCGGGGACACTGCCGTGACCCAGCCGAGCACGGAGGGGACACGAGGGAGCAGCGGGACGCTGCAGTGCGGCGCGGGAGGGGAGCGATGCGGGGCGAGCACGAGCGGAGCTCAAAGGCAGCGCCGCCTTCCAAGGCTGCCACGCTTTGGGTCTGGCTGTGCGGAAACGCTCCCGGCTCGTTTCCGTGCCCTGCTCGCCGGGCGCGGGCGCGGGGGGACCCAGGCGGGGTCAGGGTGGGCCCACGGGCAGAGGGACCCCGGTGCTGTCCCGGGTGTCTGTCCCGGGTGTCTGTCCCGGGTGTGCCGTGACCCCAGCGCCGGCTCCATCTCCCATCTCCCATCTGAGCAATGCCCGGTAATTCCCTCCTCCCCGGCCGCTCGCATTAATTAATTAATTCGCTAATGTGCCCCAAGCGCCCCGGTCCGCGGTGATTCACGGCCGACGGGCCGGCGGGAGCGCGGCAGTGCCCGAGCCCGTTCCACCGGCAGGGAAGGAGCTCGGCAATGCCCGAGCCCCGTTCCACCGGCAGGGAGGGAGCACGACAGCGCCCGAGCCCCGTTCCACCGGGAAGGAGCACGGCAATGCCCGAGCCCCGTTCCACCGGGAAGGAGCACGGCAATGCCCGAGCCCCGTTCCACCGGCAGGGAATGAAAGAGCACGGCAATGACCGAGCCCCTTTTCACCGGGAAGGAAGGAGCACGGCAGTGCCCGAGCCCCGTTCCACCGGGAAGGAAGGAAGGAGCTCGGCAGTGCCCGAGCCCCGTTCCACCGGGAAGGAAGGAAGGAGCACGGCAGTGCCCGAGCCCCGTTCCACCGGCAGGGAGGGAAGGAGGTGTCGGTGCGGGGGCAGCGCCGCACACCCGCTCGGCTCGGCACAGCCCGACCCCGCACGGACAAACGGAGCCGTCTGTCCGTCTGTCCGTCTGCCCGCTCCAGACGGCCCCGTGTCCGCGCCCACACGGACGAGAGGCCCGGATTTGGGGCCGGGGGCGCCCGGCGGAGCTCGGGGCCGCTCCCGGGGCCACCGAGGGCGGAGGAGGAGGAGGAGGATGGGGGAAGGCTTGGAAGGAGCAGCTCAGGAAGGAAAACCAGACCGGGAAAGGCGCTGGGAGGGTTTCCACAGCGCAGGGAAAAGCTGGAGGGGAGGAAGAGCCGGGAGAGGAGCCCCCCGTGCCCTGCCCGAGCCCCCCGTGCCGCCCCCGAGCCGCGGGCAGCAGGAAAAGCCGATTCGGGGAAGGCTCCAGCAGCTCCCGGGGCGCATTCGGAGCCATCCCCGCCCTGCAGCTGCACCCCAGCTGAAACTGCAGCGAGATTTAAACCCTGGAATGGCGTTTGTGGCTCTGGCGACTCCAGGGACGCTGCTGTGTCTCTGCCTTCCCCTTTAAAATGCTGCTCCCTCCTGCCCCGTGATTGATTCCGGGCCCTTCCTTGTGTGGAAAGAAAAAAAAAATAAAGGGAGGAATAACAATAATAATCAAGCTCTGGGTGAGGAATCCCCGGCCCAGCAGCCCCACGGAACATTGTGCAAAGCACCAAAACTGAGATTTTTTCCCCCTTTTTCCCTTGTTTGCTCAGATAATTTATTTTTTTTTCGGTAGGTTATTCCCAAAGTTCCCCGCAATTTTACACAAAGAGCCGAGCGGGTTCTGGAGCCCACCCCATCCCAGCGCGATCCTCCTTGGCCAGAAGGGCAGAGCGTTTAACTGGGAGTAGGTAAATAATTTAATTTACATTTCTATGGCTTCGCTCATCCCAAAGGGCTCCTCCGGCACAGCCCCCTCCTGGATGCAGGTGTTGGGCAGGGGGAGGCAGCAGCTGGCTCCGAACGTGAGGAGCCAAGGACGTCCGGGTGAAATCCTCCACCAGCTCCGCATCCCGCCGCCCCTTCCCCTTCCCATTTCCATTTTCCCCTTGAATTTCAGCGGGATCTCCCCGGGCACGGCCGGGCACAGGGAGCGGAGCAGGGACGGGGCGATCCCGAGGGATCCCTCAGCACCAAACCCGGGAACCTCCCGAGCTCTGGGCGTTGGGAAGGAGCAGATGGACGAGGCGGGGTGTGGAGCACCTGGGCAGGAGCAGCGCCGTGGTTGGCACAGCTGGGCACAGCTGGACACACCTGGGCACAGCTGGCCCCACGGAGCAGATCCCCGAAACCCCGCGGGATGGGGATTTTGTACCCCCAAAACCCCGCAGGATGGGATTTTCAACCCCAAAACCCTGCAGGATGGGGATTTTGTACCCCCCCAAACCCCGCGGGATGGGGATTTTGTACCCCCAAAACCCCGCGGGATGGGATTTTTGGATCCCCAAAACCCCGCGGGATGGGGACTTTGTACCCCCAAAACCCGCAGGATGGGGATTTTGTACCCCCAAAACCCCGCGGGATGGGGATTTTGTACCCCAAAGCCCGCGGGATGGGTTTTTTGGATTCCCAAATCCTCGCGGGATGGGGTTTTTAAAACACCAAAACCCGCGGGATGGGTTTTTTGGATTCCCAAATCCCCGCGGGATGGGTTTTTTGGATTCCCAAAACCCCGCGGGATTGGCATTTTTTTGTACCCCCAAACCCCCACTGGATGGGTTTCTGTACCCCAGCCCCGCGGGCGCACGCCCGATGCCCGAGCCCGCTCTGCAGCGCCGCTTTCCCGTCCACCCGAGCGCGGTGATTAACGGATTAACAGCCGGGCGTTAATTACGGCAGCCCCGGGAAGGCGAGGGCAGCTCGCCGGGGCGGAGCCGGCCCCGCGTCCCCCGGGAGCCGCTCGGGGTGTGAATCACGGGGCCAGCGCCGCGTCCCGCCAGCCGCGGCCGCTCCGGGCGACCCTGGGGGAACCGGAGAGAGCCGGGGATGCACAGAGTCCACAGGAGGGGAGGGTCACCATGGATCCCGGGGATGCACAGAGCCCCACAGGAGGGGAGGGTCACCATGGATCCCGGGGATGCACAGAGCCCCACAGGAGGAGAGGGTCACCATGGATCCCGGGGGATGCACAGAGCCCCGGGGGATGCACGGAGCCCACAGGAGGGGAGGGTCACCATGGATCCCGGGGATGCACAGAGCCCCACAGGCGGGGAGGGAGGCTCCGGGTGACCCTGGGGGAGCCGTGGATCCCGGAGGATGCTCAGAGCCCACAGGAGGGGAGGGAGGCTCCGGGTGACCCTGGGGGAGCCAGAGAGACCCGGGGGCTGTGGACAGCCCCACAGGAGGGGAGGGAGGCTCAGGGTGACAGCCATGGATCCCGGAGGGTGCTCAGAGCCCCGCAGGAGGGGAGGGAGGCTCCGAACGCCGAGAGCCGGCGGCTGCGGGGCCGCACAGAACGAGCCGGGTGACAAAGGCACGCACGGGACCTTCCCAAATGCAGCTACAGCCCCTCCCCAAATGCAGTCACGGCCCCTTCCCCAAATGTCGGCTCCATGACCCCAAAACAAATCCTAACCAAAATGCCACGATCCCAAAACAAATCCTAACTCAAATGTCGGCTCCACAACCCTAAAACAAACCCCAACCCAGACAAACCCTAACCCAAATGTCAGCTCCATGCCCCCAAAACAAATCCTAACTCAAATGACGACCCCAAAAGAAAGCCTGATCCAAACGTGGGCTCCACAACACCCCAAACAAATCCTAAGCCAAATATCAGCTCCACAACCCTAAAACAAACCCCAGCCCAGACAAACCCTAACCCAAACTGGGCTCCACGACCCCAAAACAAACCCTAACCCAAACAAATCTTAACCCAAACAACCCCTAACCCAAATGCCAGCTCCACGACCCCAAAAGGACCCCTGACCCAAACATGGGCTCCACGACCCCAAAAGAAGCCCTAAGCCAAACAAATCCTAACCCAGACAACCCCTAACCCAAATGTCAGCTCCACGACCCCAAAACCACCCCTAACCCAAACGACCCCTGCCCCAAACGTGGCTCCAGGACCCCAAAAGGAGCCCTGGCCCAAAGGAGGCTCCTGGAGGCCCCGCTGTGCCTCAGCCTTGACCTTGGGACTGGCCCCAGCCCCACTCAGCTGCCCCGGCCCCATTCAGCTTTTCAAGGCCCTGCGCTGGCGATTTCCTTCAATTCAGAGCAATATTGGGAATGCGCCCACCCATTCACGGCGTGGAGCCTGTGCTGATGGCTTTATGGCCTGGAAAAGGGGTTTTTGTGTGGATTTATCTCCTGGGGAAGCTGCAGCAGCGGCAGCAGCTGCCTGGGAAGGGCAGCAGGTCAAACACAAAGAGAATTCCAGTCACTCTCAGCTCTGGGGTTTGTCCCCTGCCACGGAGCCGTGCAGGGAAAAGCTGCAGGGACCCCACGGATCCAGGGGTAAAAAACAACCCCAAAACGGGGAGAGGGAATTCCTGAGGGGTGGGAGAGGCACAAAATGGGGGCAGGCTGAGATCTGGGGGTGCTTTGGGAAGGGGCTGCAGGAACCGCTGGGTCTGGCCCTGCCAGAGGTGCAATCCTGTCCCTGCTGCCCTCCCACCCTCCTGGAGCCCCCAGACCTTCCCAGAGCTCCATTTCCCACCCTGCAGGTCCCTTCATCGTCCCCATGCCCAGCACCAAAGCACCTGGAATTTTCCATCCACGCCACCTTCGATCCCTGTATAAAATCTCATTTTTGTGCTTCAATTGCCACCTTCGATTCCTGTCTAAAACCTCACTTTTGTGCTTTAATTCCTGTGTAAAAACTCATTTTTGTGCCTCCTTTTCTGTATAAAACTCATTTTTGTGCCTCCATTCCTGTATAAAAACTCATTTTTGTGCTTTAATTCCTGTGTAAAACCTCATTTTTGTGCCTCGATTCCTGTATAAAATCTCTTTTTTGTGCCTTTTCCTGGATGTTTTGGCCAACCTGCGGCTCCTTTCCCTCCTTCCCGCGCCCCGCCGCATTCCGGGCGCCGCCAGCACTGCGGTAATTAAAGCTTTCAGCGCAGGGGAGCAGCGCAGCAGCAGCAGCAGCAGCGAACCCCCCGCGTTCGGCTCTTTGTGCCTCTCGGAAGAGCCACCTGTTTTACCGGGGCGGGATTTATGGGCGCGTTACCCATAAAATAAATAAATACCCGCTGCTGCTCCCGCCCCGGGGCTCTCCGTGCCCTCTCCTCCCGCAGATCGATGCTTTCTGCCTCCCTGCCCGGCCCCAGACCCGGCTGCAGGGGGTGCCGGCTGCTCCCAGCCCGGCTCAGCTTTTCCTCTGCCTTTCTCCATTTTCCCATCGGGAGGTTTGAGCCCAGACAGGATCTCGGGGAGCGAGCACCGACCCGATCCCGACACCATCCCCGGCAATCCGGAGCCTCCCCGCTGCACTTGGCTCCCAAATCACGTCCTGGAAGCCCCAACCCCTCCCGCCTGCAGCCCCCGAGCACACACAGCCCTGAAATCCTTCCCAGCAGCTTCCCCCGCATCCGCGGCGAGGTGCTGCTGGTGCAGCGATGTGGAAACACAAAGCCAAGGTCACCGGAACCCGTCCTCAGCACTCTGAGCCCCCGTTTGGAATTCTGCTCTGCAGCTCTGCAGATGGGAGCGGGGCAGGAGGAACTGCAGGGCTGAGGCGGGGCAGGGAGAGCTCAGGGCTGAGCTCCGGGTGCTCCAGGGCACCGGGAAAAGCTCAGAGCTGAGCCCCGGGCACTGCAGGGCACCGGGAAAGGCTCAGAGCTGAATTATGGGCACTGCAGGGCACCGGGAAAGGCTCAGAACTGAATTATGGGCACTGCAGGGCACCGGGAAAGGCTCAGAGCTGAGCCCTGGGCACTGCAGGGCACTGGGAAAGGCTCAGAGCTGAATTATGGGCACTGCAGGGCACTGGGAAAGGCTCAGAGCTGAGCCCTGGGCACTGCAGGGCACCGGGAAAGGCTCAGAACTGAATTATGGGCACTGCAGGGCACCGGGAAGGGCTCAGGGCCGAGCCCTGGGCACTGCAGGGCACCGGGAAAAGCTCAGAGCTGAGCCCCGGGCACTGCAGGGCACTAGGAAAAGCTAATTCCTAAAATTCCTGGCATTGCAGGGCACCGGGAAAAGCTCATTCCTGAATTCTTGGCACTGCAGGGCACTGGGAAGGGCTCAGAGCTGAGCCCTGGGCACTGCAGGGCACCGGGAAGGGCTCATTCCCAAATTCCCAGCACCGGGATCACCTCCGGGTGACTCCGCAGGCTCCTGGTGGCCGCGGGGAAGGGCCGGAGCCCCACAATAAAAGGGACGGGGAGGGAAAAGCGCTCACGGAACTGTCACAGGCAGCGGAGCCATCACAGCAGCGCTGCCCCGTGTCCCTGCCCGGCTGGGGCTCCATTCCCTGTTCATTCCCTCCATCCCTGCCCGGCTGGGGCTCCATTCTCTGTTCATTCCCTCCATCCCCGCTGCTCTGGGGCTCCGTTCTCTGTTCATTCCCTCCATCCCTGCCTGGGGCTCCATTCCCTGTTCATTCCCTCCATCCCTGCCCGGCTGGGGCTCCATTCTCTGTTCATTCCCTCCATCCCCGCTGCTCTGGGGCTCCGTTCTCTGTTCATTCCCTCCATCCCTGCCTGGGGCTCCATTCCCTGTTCATTCCCTCCATCCCTGCCCGGCTGGGGCTCCGTTCTCTGTTCATTGCCTCCATCCCCGTGGATGCCGCGGCTGCCGCAGAGGGGCGGAGCGGCCTCGGCAGCCAACAAAGCATCCTTGGGAGAAAAAAGGGCGGATTTGGGGCTGGGAGCGAGCGGGGGAGCGGCTCGGGAGCCCCACGCCGATTGTCTGGGTGTTCCAGGACAAGCAGGGAACGGGGAAAGCTGCCAGGGGAAGGGACAGAACCTCGGGGAAAGAACCTCGGGGAAGGGACAGAACCGCGGGGAAGGGACAGAACCGCGGGGAAGGGACAGAACCGCGGGGACAGAACCGCGGGGAAGGGACAGAACCTCGGGGAAAGGACAGAACTGCAGGGAAGGGACAGAACCCGGGGAAGGGACAGAACCCGGGGAAGGGACAGAACCGCGGGGAAGGGACAGAACCTCGGGGAAGGGACAGAACCGCGGGGAAGGGACAGAACCTCGGGGAAGGGACAGAACCGCGGGGATGGGACAGAACCGCGGGGAAGGGACAGTGGGGAAGGGACAGAACCGCGGCACGTTCCCCCTCCTCCTGCAGACTCCGTGAACTGACAGCTCGGCCGGGCTTTAGACAAGGAGTTTACAGAAAATCCTGCGAACTCGGGCAGCTTTTGAGGGCTGGATAAATCCCTTTCCCCCAGCGCCGTGCCCGCCGCGGTGCTGATGCTGGGATATCCGCGGTGCCGGTAACGAGCTCTTTGTCAGGGCTGCTGCTCCCAGGAATAAGTGATTTGTTCTCACAGTAAAATAAAAAGGATTTACAGTTGTCTGGGAGCAGCAGGCAGGGAGCGAGCGAGGCTTCAAACCAAACAGCCTTGACTCCAAAACGCTGGGTTTAACGCCGAGAAATATCGGGTTTAACTTGCCAGGAAACACCCAGGGCTCGGGGAGGGGGGAAAGCTCCGAGCTGAGGCTTCGGCAGCTCTGGCTGCGCCCTGGGACCCCTCCCTGCCTGGCCCCCACAGCCACGGCCCCATCCCGGGGTTTGGGCACAAACAGCACGCGGGGTTTGCAGCTCCCGAGAGAAACCCAGCCCAGGCCCAGCTCTGAGCCGGGCTCGGGCTCCAGCTGTGGTTCACAGCAGCTCTCTGGTCCCATCCAAGCCCAGGAGCACCAGAAACACCCGGGCCTGGCTCAGCCCAAGCCTGGCTAAGCCCAGGCCTGGTTCACAGTCTGAGGCTGGTTCATCCTGAGCCTGGCTCAGCCTGAGCTTGGTTCAGCCCAAGCCTGGGCCAGCCACCCTGAACCCAGCGCCACTCTCAGCCAGTGCCACCCTCAGCCAGAGCCACCCTGAGCCAGTGCCACCCTCAGCCAGAGCCACCCTGAACCCAGAGCCACCCTCAGCCAGTGCCACCCTCAGCCAGAGCCACCCTGGGCCCAGTGCCACCCTCAGCCAGCGCCACCCTGACCCCAGCGCCGCCCCGGGGCCGTGCACCCCTCGGAAGGGAGCAGGGAGAAGCCTGGCAGGGCTCTGCAGCAGAAACCCTTCCCTGCAAGGACACTGCGGCACCGCCGAGCTCCCAAACTCATCCCGGCTGTTCCCAGCTCAATCCCAAACTCATCCCGGCTCATTTCCAGCACATTCCCGGCTCATTTCCAGCCTCATCCCCATCTCATTCCCGGCTCGTTCCCGGCTCGTTCCCAGCTCATCCCGGTGTCCCCAGGAGCCCGGCAGGGCTGGGAACTCCCCAGGGCAGATCCGGGGCCGGTGCCCCACGGAGCCTCGGGAAACCGAGACTGGCCCCGGCTCCCGGCCGGGATTTGGGTGCCCAGCCCCAATGCCCAGCCCCACTGCACATTGCCCATTGCCCATCCCCAGTGCCCATCCCCATTGCCCATCCCCATTGTCCATCCCCATTGTCCATCCCCATGCCCAGCCCCATTGTCCATCCCCATTGCCCATCCCCATTGTCCATCCCCATTGTCCATCCCCATGCCCATCCCCATTGTCCATCCCCATGCCCATCCCCATTGTCCATCCCCATTGCCCAGCCCCATTGCCCATGCCCAGCCCCAGTGCCCATCCCCATTGTCCATCCCCATGCCCATCCCCATGCCCAGCCCCATTGCCCAGTCCCAACCCCATGCCCAGCCCCATTGCCCATTGCCCAGCCCCATTGCCCATTGCCCAGCCCCATTGCCCATTGCCCAGCCCCATGCCCATCCCCATTGCCCAGCCCCATGCCCATCCCCATGCCCAGCCCCATGCCCAGCCCCATGCCCATCCCCATTGCCCAGCCCCATGCCCATCCCCATGCCCAGCCCCATGCCCAGCCCCATGCCCAGCCCCATGCCCAGCCCCATTGCCCAGCCCCATGCCCATCCCCATTGCCCATCCCCATGCCCAGCCCCATGCCCAGCCCCATGCCAGCCCCAGTGCCCAATCCCATCCCCATTGCCCATCCCCATGCCCAGCCCCATGCCCAGCTCCCTGTGCCACCCAAGGCCGTGTCCCCCACGTGCTCCTGCCACAGAAACGCTTCCAAGAACTGCCAAGGAATCCCGGCCAGAGGAATGATAAAGATTTGAACTTACAGGAAATGCTGCTATTAAATAATATTTAAGTCTTAATTATATTTTAAACCGGCCATTTTAGAAAAAAAGAAGTTCTATTACGGTGCTTTTGTAGTTAAAGGTCTGTCAACATTTCCATTTTAAACCTTCATTTCTAGGGGGTTTATAATTTGGCCATAAAAATTCATTCTAGGCTGGAACTTGGCAAACAGGGGCTCAGCCTAGGAGCAATATTTTTTATTATCCAATTTGGTTTAAATTGGTTTGGCCGTTTTTAAGTTATAGGAGTGTAAAAAATAAACGTTTACTGGTTTCAGATGCCTTCTCAAGCTTATTATTATTCAAAATTAGCCTTCCCCCTCCCCACCTCCAACAGCACCTTGGGCGAGAGCCGGGGGAGCCGGCTGGGCTGGGCTGGGCTGGGCTGGGCTGGGCTGGGCTGGGCTGGGCTGGCAGCCCCGAGTTACAGCCCCAATGCATCAACTGCTGCATCCCTGCCCCAGTGCATCAACTGCTGCATCCCTGCCCCAATGCATCAACTGCTGCATCCCTGCCCCAATGCATCAACTGCTCCTTCCCTGCCCCAGTGCATCAACTGCTCCTTCCCTGCCCCAATGCATCAACTGCTGCATCCCTGCCCCAATGCATCAACTGCTCCATCCCTGCCCCAATGCATCAACTGCTCCTTCCCTGCCCCAGTGCATCAACTGCTCCTTCCCTGCCCCAATGCATCAACTGCCCCATCCCTGCCAGGAGCCCTGCACAGCTCCTGCAGCCACCCACTGCCCTGCAGGGCTGCAGCAGCTGCCACCAGTGCAGCTCCCACCCCTGCAGCTCCCGCAGCTCCCACCAGTGCAGGGCTGCAGCTCCCATCCCTGCAGGGCTGCAGCTCCCACCGTGCAGGGCTGCACTGCAGCAGCTGCCACCCTGCAGGAACCCCAAACTGGGAACCCCAAACTGGGAACCCCACACTGGGAACCCCAAACTGGGAACCCCACACTGGGAACCCAAACTGGGAATCCCACACTGGAAATCCTACCCTGGGAATCCCAAACTGGGAACCCCAGACTGGGAACCCCAAACTGGGAATCCCAGACTGGGAACCCCAGACTGGGAGTCCCACACTGGAAACCCCACATTGGAAATCCCATACTGGAAACCCCACACTGGAACCGCCAAACAGGAAACGCCACACTGGGAATCCCACACTGCAAACTCCACACTGGGAATCATATACTGGGAATCCCAAACTGGGAATCCCAAACTGGGAATCCCACACTGGAAACCCCACACTGGAAATCCGAAATTGGGAATCCCAAACTGGGAATGCCAAACTGAGAATCTCAAACCGGAAATCCCACACTGCAAAGCTCATGGTTTGGGCCGTTCTCCCCCTCAGACCCCACAAAGGGAATGACCCTCCTGGTCTGGGCCGTTCTGCCCTCTCACACCCCATAATCCAGGGGTGAATAAAGGGAATGACCCTCCTGGTTTGGGTCGTGCAGCCCCCTCAGACCCCACAAAGGGAATGACCCTCCTGGTCTGGGCCCTTCTCCCCTCTCAGACCCCATAATCCAGGGGTGAATAAAGGGAATGACCCTCCTGGTCGGGGCCGTGCAGCCCCCGACCCCATAAGGGGAATGACCCTCCTGGTCTGGGCCGTGCAGCCCCCTCAGACCCCATAAAGGGAATGACCCTCCTGGTCGGGGCCGTGCAGCCCCCTCAGACCCCATAAAGGGAATGACCCTCCTGGTCGGGGCCGTGCAGCCCCCGACCCCATAAGGGGAATGACCCTCCTGGTCGGGGCCGTGCAGCCCCCTCAGACCCCATAAAGGGAATGACCCTCCTGGTCGGGGCCGTGCAGCCCCCGAACCCAGCCCAGCCCAGCCCAGCCCAGCCCAGCCCAGCCCAGCCCAGCCCAGGCAGTGGCAGCAGCAGCCCAGGCCCATCCATTACTGGGCAATAGAGATTGAAGGGATAATGGCCATGGCAGCAGAGTATACAAAGCCATAAACTGCTCTGGAGCTTGGTTAAATGCCAAGTGATGCTGAGGCTCACCGCCATAAACATTATTTCTATTATATGACAAGATAAGAGGATACAATAAACCAGCGAGGAGAGAGAGGGGAAAAAAATAAAAAATTATTTCTGGCCTCGTGAAAAGTTCTGGGCTCGGCGTTTCCTGGACAATGCACAAAGCAGCACCTCCGAGCTGGGGTTTAGGGGGAATAAATTGGTAAATTAAGGGGGGGTTTAAAAAGCAAACGATTGTCTGAGGAAATGGCCTGGATAACTGGAGCTCTGGAATTGGGGCTGGAGGATGATTTGTGTGCCCTGCAGAGGGAAATGCTGTGGAGGGCAGGGCTGGGGAAGCCGTGCTCACTGCTCAGGATATTCTGTATATTCCATATATTCTGGATATTCTATATATTCTGTATATTCTGTATATTCAATATATTCTGTATATTCAATATATTCGATATATTCAGTGTATTCAATATATTCAGTATATTCTGTATACTCAGTATATTCTGTATATTCAGTAAATTCTGTATATTCTATATATTCAGTATATTCAATATATTCTGTATATTCAATATATTCGATATATTCAGTGTATTCAATATATTCAGTCTATTCAATATATTCACTGTATTCAATATATTCAGTATATTCTGTATAGTCAGTATATTCTATATATTCTGTATATTCCGTGTATCTGTATATTCTATATATTCAGTATATTCTGTATATTCTATATATTCTGTATATTCAATATATTCAATCTATTCAGTGTCTTCAGTATATTCAATACATTCAATATATTCAGTATATTCTATATATTCTGTATATTCAATCTATTCAGTAGATTCAGTATATTCAGTGTATTCAGTATATATATATATATATATATATATATTCAATACATTTGGTATATTCAGTATATTCAGTATATTCAATCTATTCAGTCTATTCAGTCTATTCAGTGTATTCAGTATATATACATATATATATATTCAGTGTATTCAGTATATATATATATTCAGTGTATTCAGTATATATATATATATATATTCAGTGTATTCAGTATATATATATATATATATATATATTCAGTGTATAGGAGGATGCCCAGGAGAGCCCGGAGCAGCCCAGGCTGGCCCTGCTGGGTCCCTGGGGGGCTCTGGGGGGGTTTCTGAGGGGGGAGATGGAGCCAGACCTGGGGAAGGCTCCCGAGGCAGCCCCGGCTGCAGAGCTGCGCTCTGGGTGCCTTAATGAGCCAGACGAAGGTTTAATTTGCTAATTAATGAGGTGGAGCTGTCCCACTGCACAGAGCTTGGGAACAGCTCCCAATTCCAACAGCCGTGCCCGAATTCCCCCAAACCTGAAGGTTTAATTCCCAATTTCCCCCAAACCCAAAGGTTTAATTCCCAATTTCCCCCAAACCCAAAGGTTTAATTCCCCCAAACCTGAAGGTTTACTTCCCCCAAACCTGAAGGTTTACTTCCCCCAAACCTGAAGGTTTAATTCCCAATTTCCCCCCAAACCCGAAGGTTTAATTCCCTAATCAATGAGGTGGAGCTGGTGGAACAACCCCAGTCCCAGCTCTCAGCCCCTGGAGTGGCTGGAATTGAGGACTTTGGGGTGACAGCAGCACCCAGCACCCAGAACTGAGAGCTTTGGGGTGACAGCTGTCAGAATTCAGAGATTTGAGGAGATCAGCAGCACCCAGCACCCAGAACTGAGAGCTTTGGGGTGACAGCACCCAGGGGATCCTGGCTCCAGGCCCCTCCTGCGCCTCCAGGGCCATTCTGGGGGCAGGGGCTGCCCCAGTTCCCCCTGCCCCATTCCCTGCCCCATTCCCAGCTCCCCCTGCCCCATTCCCTGCCCCATTCCCAGCTCCCCCTGCCCCATTCCCTGCCCCATTCCCAGCTCCCCCTGCCCCGTTCCCTGCCCCATTCCCAGCTCCCCCTGCCCCATTCCCAGCTCCCCCTGCCCCATTCCCTGCCCCATTCCCAGCTCACTCCCAGCTCACTCCCTGCTCGTTCCCAGCTCACTCCCAGCCCATTCCCAGTTCATTCCCAGCTCATTCCCAGCTCATTCCCAGCTCACTCCCTTCTCATTCCCAGCTCATTCCCAGCTCACTCCCAGCTCATTCCCTTCTCATTCCCAGCTCATTCCCAGCTCACTCCCAGCTCACTCCCAGCTCACTCCCAGCTCATTCCCAGCTCTTTCCCTGCCCCATTCCCAGCCCATTCCCAGCTCGGGCAGAGGGAATTCTCCAGCTGTCCCTCGGGAGGCTCCCGACACCCGAGCCGGGTGGGATCAGAGGCTCCGCAGCTGCGCCAGCCCCACAGGGAGCGGGAGAATCCCAAAATATCCCGGCAGCCCTGGCAACACAAACATGTTTACAGCCCCAGCTGAGCCCCCGAGAGAGAGGGGATGGGGAGAGCCCTGCCCGCTGCCCTGGCAGCCTCTCCTGAAAGGGGGAAATGGGGAAAGGGAAAGGAAAAAGGAGGGAAAAAGGGGGGAAAAGGGGGGGAAAAGGGAAAGAAAAAAGGAGGGGAAAAGGGAGAAAAAAGGAGGGAAAAGGGAGGGGAAAAGGGTGGGAAAAAGGAGGGGAAAAGGGAGGGACAAAAGGACAAAAAAAATGAGGAAAAAGGGGATTAAGGCTTAAGAGATGGGGCTGGTGTCAGCTGCAGAGGGCAGGAAGCAGCTGCTGGGGCAAATCAGGAAGTCAGCCCAGGATGTTCCCCCATGCCAGCCCTGCTGTCCCTGCCCTGGACCCCTGATCCCATCCTATCCCATGCCAACCTTGGATGCCCATCCCATCCCATCCCTGGGTGCCCATCCCATGCCCTGGATGCCCATCCCATCTCTGGATCCCTGATTCCATCCCATCCCTGGATCCCTGATCCCATCCCAGCCCTGGGTGCCCATCCCATCCCAGCCCTGGATCCCTGATCTCATCCCATCTCTGGGTGCCCATCCCAGCCCTGGATGCCCATCCCATGCCAGCCCTGGGTGCGCATGCCAGCCCTGGATGCCCATCCCTGTATCCCTGATCCCATCCCATCTCTGGATGCCCATGCCAGCCCTGGGTGCCCATCCCATGCCAGCCCTGGGTGCCCATGCCAGCCCCGGGTGCCCATGCCAGCCCTGGGTGCCCATCCCATGCCAGCCCTGGGTGCCCATGCCAGCCCCGGGTGCCCATGCCAGCCCTGGGTGCCCATCCCATGCCAGCCCTGGGTGCCCATGCCAGCCCCGGGTGCCCATCCCATCCCTGGGTGCCCATCCCATGCCAGCCCCGGGTGCCCATCCCATCCCTGGGTGCCCATCCCATGCCAGCCCTGGGTGCCCATCCCATCCCTGGGTGCCCATCCCATCCCTGGGTGCCCACACCAGCCCTGGGTGCCCATGCCAGCCCTGCCCTGCCCTGAAGGACGTCCTGGGAGCAGCAGGCCCGAGGTCAGGCTGGATCCCCATCAATCCCCGCTGGGAATGAGCAGATCCCAGCATTTCCATATTAATGTGAGGAATTGCTGGAATTACCCACAGGCAGCAGGCTGGAACAGCCAGAGCAGGAAGCAGCCACCTTTATATGTCATTTGTGGGAGATTGTGGGAGATTAAATTTAAATACATTGTTGTTTGCCTTAATTGCTTGTTTGAAGGGGATTTTAGGGCTGTGTGATTGAAGGGCTCACACCATTAAGTGCTCAAACACAGCTAATACATTTTATAAATGGCCTGCACAATTTCACAGGCAAAGAAGTTTCAGATAAAAAGCAGCCTCCCAAAAAGAAAAAAAAAAAAGAAAAAAAAGAAAAAGGCAAAAGGAGGAAGTTCACCTGCAAGGGGGCAGGGAAGGATCTGGGTGAGGCTCGTGTCACAATGAGGAGAAAGCTGGGAAACCCTAAATGTGTGGTTTTAAACCAGGAGGAGTTCCATGATCCCCAGAGCCCAGCAGATCCCATTAAACCAGCAGGAGATCCATGATCCCCCAGCAGATCTCATTAAACCAGGAGGAGTTCCATGATCCTCCAGCAGATCCCACTAAACCAGGAGGAGATCCATGATCCCCCAGCAGATCCCATTAAACCATCAGGAGATCCATGATCCCCAGAGCCCAGCAGATCCCCCTACATCAGCCCCAGCAGCAATTCCATCATCCCCAGTTCATCCCAGTACCAAGAGCCAGGGAACCCCCGGGCTCAGGTTTGGGACAGCACCATTTCCCTGGAAATGGGAGGAAAAGGGGATGGGAGCAGAGTTCTCCCTGGAAATGGAAGGAGAAGGGGATGGGAGCAGAGTTTTCCCTAGAAACAGACGGGGCTGGGAGCAGAGTTTTCCCCAGAAACAGAAGGGGCTGGGAGCAGAGTTCTCCCTGGCAATGGAAGGAGCAGGGGCTGGGAAGGTCACCTGGGTTAGGATGAGCCTCCCCCATGTCCCACCCCAGGCAGCCCCGCAGAGGCTCCCGGAGGAGCAATTCCCGCCGGGCAGGGAAGAGCCCGTCCCAAAATAGCCATGTGGGGACCCTGGCCCGTCACCTGTCACATTCCCAGCTGCTCCCGAGGGGAACTGGAGCCTGCTGGGCCTGCAGGGCCCTGGGGGCAGGAACAGCCCCAGCCCGGGGGGCTCGGCTGGGAGCCCCCACAGATCCGGGGGCTGCTTTCCCCGGGACCCCCTGGAACAGCAGCTCGGAGCGCTCTGGCTTGGGGGGGAACATTAAATCAAAATTCCATTTAACCAAAATCCCATTAAACTCCAAAGCCCAAGCAGCCAAACTCCCATCAGACCCCAAATCCATCAGAGCAGCCCCCGACCCCAAAGCAGCCCAATCCCCCCGAGCCCCCAGGCCGTACCTGCCCGCAGCCCGGGGCGCTGCACACGAAGGGCCGGTCGTCACCCATCCTGCAGAGCCTGGGGAGCAGAGAAGGAGAGAAATCCTTAAACAGCCCCAAAAATGCCCAGAGCACCCACGGGAGCCGGGGTGGAACCGTCCCGGCCCGGGTTTAGGATTTGGGAGGGGTTTTACAGCTGGAAGGGAACCTGGAAAGGTGTGGGAGCTTCCCTGGGCTGCAACAGCACCCAGAGGTGCCACCTCCTGCAGCACCCAGAGGTGCCACCTCCTGCAGCACCCGGAGGTGCCCCCTCCTGCAGCTCAGTGCCACCTCCTGCAGCACCCAGAGGTGCCACCTCCTGCAGCTCGGTGCCCCCTCCTGCAGCTCAGTGTCACCTCCTGCAGCACCCAGAGGTGCCACCTCCTGCAGCACCCAGAGGTGCCACCTCCTGCAGCACCCACAGGTGCCACCTCCTGCAGCACCCAGAGGTGTCACCTCCTGCAGCTCGGTGCCCCCTCCTGCAGCTCGATGCCACCTCCCGAGGTGGGCACGGTGCCCAGCCCCGCGGAGGGGCAGCAGCACAGCCCCCCCAGCACGGCCCCTCTCGTCCCCCTCGGTGTTTATGGGGTCAGGGACATCCTGGGGACCCCCGAGGATGCTCAGGGCCAGCCCAGGAATCCCCCCCAGCACAAACAAACCCGCAGGGACGGCGGCGACGCACGGAAAGCAAAGTGCGAGCGAGCAGCCATCCCATAAATCCACGGCCTCTCTCTGCACCCGTTATATTTTCAATGGGAGAGAACTCAAATTTGTCATTTAATTAATTAAGGGATTATAGGAGTGGTGCTCCGTTTTACAAGGCAATAATCGGGCTCCCCAGTGGGTAAACTACAAGGCTGATGGCAGGGGCACTTTATCACGGATTACAGCCAAGGATAACAAAACACTCACTGCTATTATGCTACAAGTGAAGCTGCTCTCATTAATAAAAAATAAGAGTAAATAAAGCAAAACCCTCCCCCCCCAGCCTCAAACTCAGACACAGCGGTTCCTCCTCCACCCACTGATGCTTTACAGCCGGGGTTGGCAGAGAGCAAACGCTGCTTGCTCGGGGGGCAGCTCGGGGGGCTCCCAGCTGGGCCAGGATGGCAGCGGGGTTTGCATTTCCAGCACCTCCTGTTCCCAGCTGGGCCGGGATGCAGCAGGGTTTGCACTCCCAGTGAATCCCCAGCACCTCCTGCCCTGAGCTGGGCCGGGATGGCAGCGGGGTTTGCATTTCCAGCACAGCCCCAGCACCTCCTGTTCCAAGCTGGGCTGGGATGGCAGCGGGGTTTGCACTCCCAGTGAATCCCCAGCACCTCCTGCTCCGAGCTGGGCCGGGATGGCAGCGGGGTCTGCACTCCCAGCACAGCCCCAGCTCCGAGCTGGGCTGGGATGCAGCGGGGTTTGCATTTCCAGAGAATCCCCAGCACCTCCTGCCCTGAGCTGGGCTGGGATGCAGCGGGGTTTGCACTCCCAGCACCTTCTGTTCCGAGCTGGGCCGGGATGGCAGCGGGGTTTGCACTCCCAGCACAGCCCAGCACCTCCTGCTCCGAGCTGGGCTGGGATGCAGCGGGGTTTGCACTCCCAGCACAGCCCAGCACCTCCTGCTCCGAGCTGGGCTGGGATGGCAGCAGGGTTTGTATTTCCAGCACAGCCCCAGCACCTCCTGCTCCGAGCTGGGCTGGGATGGCAGCGGGGTTTGCACCCCCAGCACCTCCTGCTCCCAGCTGGGCCGGGATGCAGCGGGGTTTGCATTTCCAGCAAACCCCCGGGGTTGGGATTTTTAGGAGCTGTGCAAGGAAAGAGCTCCAGGAATGCGACAGGAGCTTCTGCTGCCCGCGATGGGAATCAACGAGCCGCTGAAAACGAGCAGGACTCGGTGATTGTGTGCGGCAGGAGGGGAATCCCTCCCCAGAGCCACCGCAGGCCGGGGACAGAGCAGCTGTGGTGGCACAGGGCAGGAGGAGGCAGGGACACCGGGCTGGGTTTGGGGCTGGATTTACCGAGCCCGACTGCGGGGGCTGTGCCAACAGCGATGGGGACAAGTGTCCCTGTCACTGTCACCCACGGCAATGGGCACAAATGTCCCTGTCACCCATGGCGATGGGGACAAGTGTCCCTGTCACCCACGGCGATGGGGATGAATGTCCCTGTCACCCACAGTGATGGGCACAAGTGTCCCTGTCACCCACGGCAATGGGGACAAGTGTCCCTGTCACCCACGGCAATGGGGACAAGTGTCCCTGTCACCCACGGCGATGGGGACAAGTGTCCCTGTCACCCACAGCGATGGGGACAAGTGTCCCTGTCACCCACAGCGATGGGCACAAGTGTCCCTGTCACCCACAGCGATGGGGAGAAATGTCCCTGTCACCCACGGCAATGGGCACAAGTGTCCCTGTCACCCACGGCAATGGGGACAAGTGTCCCTGTCACCCACAGTGATGGGCACAAGTGTCCCTGTCACCGATGGCGATGGGGACAAGTGTCCCTGTCACCAGGGCCACAGGCTGGCAGCCACAGCCCTGCCCGGCCCAGGGGGAACAAAGGCACCCGAACACCAGAACGGCCCCAGAAATGCCAAAAGAGCCACGGGAGGTGGCAGAGAGGGGACAGCAGCAAGGACAGATCCCAGCCAGGCCTTGAGGGGACAGCGAACTCTGCATGGATCAATGCCAGGAGGATTCCCTGGTCCCAAAGCAGGGTTTGACTGATCCTGGAGGATTCCCCGTTCCCAAAGCAGGATCCAGGAATTTGGGGATTTTTCCCCCAGGAGTTTGGGATTTCTCCCTCAGGATTTGATGTTTCTCCCCCAGGATTTGGGATTTCTCTGACAGGATTTGGGGATTTCTCCCTCAGGAGTTGGGGATTTCTCCCCCAGGATTTGTGGTTCCTGTCATGGGATTTGGGGATTTCTCCCCCAGGATTTGGGGATTTCTCCGTCAGGATTTGGGGATTTCTCCCCCAGGGATTTGGGGTTTCTCCCAGATTTCTCCCTCACTGCAGACCACGCTGGGCTCCTGCAGCGCCTCAAATCCCCGTGAGAAACGCCACAAAACGGCAAAAAAAAAAACCCCAAAATCACCTTTCCTTAAACCTCAGCGTGAAGATGACGGAAGGAACTCCCTGGAGCTCAGCCCTGCTGAATGCCGGGCACGGAGCTGGGAAATGCTCTAAAAATAAAGTTCTATTGTTGTCCTGGCACGTGACCCCGCTGCAGGAACGCTGCTGCCCAGGGACTGCAGCTGGGCACTGCAGGGTGGGCAGGAATGCGCTGGGAATGGGCTGGGGTTGTACTGGGAATGCGCTGGGAATGGGCTGGGAATGAGCTGGGAATGGGCTGGGAATGGGCTGGGAATGAGCTGGGAATTGTACTGGGATTGTACTGTGAATTGTACTGTGAATTGTACTGGGACAGCAACAGAATTGCACTGGGAATTGTACTGGGAATTGTACTGGGATTGCACTGGGAATGCACTGGGAGTGCACTGGGAATGAGCTGGGATTGCAATGGGAATTGTACTGTGAATTGTACTGGGATTGCACTGGGATTGTACTGGGAGTGCACTGGGAATGAGCTGGGATTGCAATGGGAATTGTACTGTGAATTGTACTGGGATTGCACTGGGATTGTACTGGGAATTGCACTGGGAATGAGCTGAGATTGCACTGGGAATGCTGCAGGCCCCAAAAAGCACTGGAGGGGATGCAGACACTGTTCAGTGCCAGCTGGGATCCCTCTGCAGGACAGATCCCCTCCAGCTGGGATCCCTTTTCCAGCAGGGATCCCTCTGCAGGACAGATCCCTTTCCCAGCAGGGATCCCTTTCCCAGCAGGGATCCCTTTCCCAGCTGGGATCCCTTTCCCAGCAGGGATCCCTTTCCCAGCTGGGATCCCTTTCCCAGCTGGGATCCCTTTCCTAGCTGGGATCCCTCTCCAGCACTCTCCCCTCCACCAGCACCACCACAACTCTGGGCTATGCCCATAAACCACGAGGATAAACTTGACATTAACGTGACCACAAAATGAAAGCTGAGGGCTGCACCAACCATGAACCAGACCCAGCAGGGCTGCGAGAGCCACCCCCCAAAACCAGGCTGGGCCTGAAGAGGCACAAAACCAGGCTGGGCCAGCAGGAGCTGCAGCAGAGAGGGGCTGTGCCCAGGGAAGGGGCAGGCAGGGCCAGGGGCTCCTGGAGCTGGGCAAGGCTCCCTCAGAAACTCCTGGAGCTGGGCAAGGCTCCCTCAGAAACTCCTGGAGCTGGGCAAGGCTCCCTCAGGAGCTCCTGGAGCTGGGCAAGGCTCCCTCAGCCCATCCTCAGGAGCTCCTGGAGCTGGGCAAAGCCCCTGTGCTCCCTCAGCCCATCCTCAGGAGCTCCTGGAGCTGGGCAAGGCTCCCTCAGCCCATCCTCAGGAGCTCCTGCCTGGAGCTGGGCAAAGCTCCCTCAGCCCATCCTCAGGAACTCCTGGAGCTGGGCAAAGCTCCCTCAGCCCATCCTCAGGAACTCCTGGAGCTGGGCAAAGCTCCCTCAGCCCATCCTCAGGAACTCCTGCCTGGGCTGAGCCCTGCCTGGAGCTGCTGTGGAGAGCAGGAGGGGACAGAACGAGTTGGCTGTGTGCTTTTTGGGGCACTTTGGGGATAAAACCCCGTTATGGGGTTGATTCTCTGAGCCCAGTGAGTGCCAGGCCAACCCAGCTCTGGCCAAGAGTTAACCCCAGCTCGGTGGGGTTAATTCTGAGCCCAGGAGTGCCAGACCAGGCCAGCTCCATGGGGTTAACTCTGAGCCCAGGAATGGCCAGTCCAGCCCGGCTCGGTGGGGTTAATTCACCCCCAACTCCATGCATGGGGTTAATTCACCCCCAGCCCCATGGGGTTAACTCACCCCCAGCCCCATGGGGTTAACTCACCCCCAGCCCCAGGGGGTTAATTCACCCCCAGCCCCATGGGGTTAACTCACCCCCAGCCCCATGGGGTTAACTCACCCCCAGCCCCATGGGGTTAACTCACCCCCAGCCCCATGGGGTTAACTCACCCCCAGCCCCATGGGGTTAATTCACCCCCAGCCCCATGGGGTTAACTCACCCCCAGCCCCATGGGGTTAACTCACCCCCAGCCCCATGGGGTTAACTCTTGGCCAGCCCAGCCCCGCTCCTCGGGGCGGCCCTGCCAGCCCGGGAGCCGAGCCAGGAGCACAAACAAACCCATTCAAACACCAACGGAGCTCCAGGCACCGGCCCAGCCCCGAGCACGGGCAGGGGGAGAGCAGGGAGAGCCACAATAAACGAGATTATTATGGATGGCTGCGGATCGGGGCCGGAGCAGCCTCTGCCTTCCAGGAGAACACACAAACCACAGTGCCAGCCCCGGATCGCTCTGGGGGAGCAGCAGGGAGGGGAGGCAGCCCCGACTGCCATTTCCAGCCCGGGAGAAGGAAGCACAGGGCTGTACCCTGGGCTGTGTCCCCAGGCTGTGTCCCCAGGCTGTGCCCCTGGACTGTCCCCAGGCTGTGCCCCTCAGGCTGTGTCCCCAGGCTGTGCCCCCAGGCTGTCCCCAGGCTGTGTCCCCAGGCTGTGTCCCCAGGCTGTACCCCTCAGGCTGTACCCTGGGCTGTGTCCCCAGGCTGTGCCCCCAGGCTGTCCCCAGGCTGTGTCCCCAGGCTGTACCCTGGGCTGTGTCCCCAGGCTGTACCCTGGGCTGTGCCCCTGGACTGTCCCCAGGTTGTGTCCCCAGGCTGTGTCCCCAGGCTGTACCCTGGGCTGTGCCCCTGGACTGTCCCCAGGCTGTGCCCCTGGACTGTCCCCAGGCTGTACCCTGGGCTGTGCCCCTGGACTGTCCCCAGGCTGTGTCCCCAGGCTGTGCCCCTCAGGCTGTGTCCCCAGGCTGTGCCCCTGGACTGTCCCCAGGCTGTGTCCCCAGGCTGTGCCCCTCAGGCTGTGCCCCTCAGGCTGTCCAGAACTCGGAGGTTTCCCCTGAAAGCTCGAGGAAGGAAGCAGAGTGCTCCGAGGCCGGCCAGGAAAGGCTCCCGTGGCTTTCCTGAGGGCAGTCCTGGCCAGCCCCGAGCTTCCTGAGGCTCAGGACAGGCTGGGGTCAGCAGGGCCACCCCGAGAGGGCAGGGACACAGCCCTGTCCTGGCCGGGGCTCGCTGTCCCCATCCCCTCCCTGGGGGTGACTGTGAGCACCGTGACCCACCCTCATGTGAGGGAACAACAACAGCTCGAGCTGTTCCTGAAAAAATCCAAGGGAAAAGAGGGAATGGAGTCACACCTGCTTTGTGGAGCCAGGCTGGCACCTCATCCTCATCCTCATCCCCATCCCCATCCCCATCATCTTCATCCCTGCTGCTGGGGGACCTCGGGGTGAGCCAGAGCTGTGGGCACCAGCTCAGGGCTGCTCCAGCCCTCAGGGCGATCCCGAGCTGCACACACCGGGCCAGGGCTGCTCCTTCCCCTCAGAACGAGCTCCACACACCGGCCCAGGGCTGCTCCTTCCCCTCAGGGCGATCCGGAGCTGTGGGCACCGGCCTGGGGCTGCTCCCGGGGCTGCTCCTGCCCCTGAGAGCAATAGCGAGCTCCACACACCAGGCCCGGGGCTGCTCCTGCCCTTCAGAACGATCCCGAGCTCCACACACCGGGCCCGGGGCTGCTCCTGCCCTTCAGAACGATCCCGAGCTCCACACACCGGGCCCGGGGCTGCTCCTTCCCCTCAGAGAAATCCTGAGCTCCACACACAGGGCCCAGGGCTGCTCCTGTCCCTCAGAGCGGTTTGGAGCTGCACACACCGGCCCAGGGCTGCTCCTGCCCCTCAGAACAATCTCGAGTTCCACACACCGGCCCAGGGCTGCTCCTGCCTCTGTCCCCACCCGGCCAGGGCTGATCCCGTCCCTCAGCACGACCAGAACAATCCCGAGTTCCACACACCGGCCCAGGGCTGCTCCTGCCCCTCAGAACGATCCCGAGTTCCACACACCGGGCCCAGGGCTGCTCCTGCCCCTGCCCCTGCCCACACCCGGCCAGGGCTGCTCCTGCCCCTCCGGGTGCCCGCAGCTCTCCCTGCCTCTCCCCGCCCGGATCCACCCATGGAAATTGCGAAACTCTTTCAGTTTTGCAGGGAGAGGCCCCCCCAGGGCGGCTCTTGGGCCCAAACTGCGACTCTCGAGCTATTTTGGGGTGTGAGGGAAGGAGGGAGAAGTGTTTGCTTTGTAACCAAAAAGCTGCGAGAGCTTAAAATTGTGGTGTGGGAAAGGAGGCCAAGAGCCCGGGCTATAAAACCTGCTCTGGAGGCACAACACCCTCACGCTTCGTGTGCTTGACAAAGCAAAGCAAACCCAACTGTATAAACTGGAATATTGGCAGGGAATTCGCTGGAAACGAATCCCCCCCAGCCACAGGGTGTTTAACCAGAAACCTCAGCCAAGTCCCAGCAGCTCCCTCGGGCTGGGCCTTTCTGGGTGTTCAGGCTCCGAGAGGATCCCCAAAAAGCCAAAACCTCATCGCCCCAGGGTGTCAGAGATGTGCAAACCCTCACTCCTCGCTGGGAAGTGCCTCAGAACAGCCTTGGAGGGCCCATTCCTGCCAGAGCCACTCACCTGGCCCTCAGGTGAGCCCACAGAGGGTCCCGGAGCTCCCCAGGAGCAGAGGGGCTGCAGAGGGCCCAGTGCTGGGAGGGGACAGGGGCATTGTCACCGTCCGGGCACTGCAAAGCAAAGCCAGGCACCGACCCAGGCCTCGGCCAGAGCACCTGGACAGGGCCTCAGAGCGTCTGGGCCCTATTGGGGGCAGCTGGTGGCTCGGGGACCTCTGGAGCCACAGGGAAGTGTCTGAAGCTGGAGCAGCCTCCGGGAGCTCTGAGGAATCTCCAGGAGCTCTGAGTGTCCCCCTGGAGCTCCGAGTGTCCTCCAGGAGCTCTGAGCCACCTCCAGGAGCTCTGAGTCACCTCCAGGAGCTCCTAGCCATCTCCAGGAGCTCCATGTGTCCTGCAGGAGCTCTGAGCCACCTCCAGGAGCTCCGAGCTACCTCCAGGAGCTCCGAGTGTCCCTCAGGAGCTCTGAGCCACCTCCAGGAGCCTGGAGCTGCCTCCAGGAGCTCCAAGCCACCTCCAGAGCTCCAAGCCACCTCCAGGAGCTCCAAGCCACCTCCAGAGCTCCAAGCCACCTCCAGAGCTCTGAACCACCTCCAGGAGCTCCGAGTCACCTCCAGGAGATCCGAGCCACCTCCAGGAGCTCCGAGTGTCCCTCAGGAGCTCCGAGTGTCTTCCAGGAGCTCTGAGGCACCTCCAGGAGCCCCCAGCCCCATCAGACCCGGAGCTCTGCCTGCCCCCAGGCCATGACCCGTGCCTGACCCCGGCACAGAGCACGCCCCCCAGCCCAAATCGCTGCAGCAGAACGTTCCCTCCCCGAGCAGCGATTTGATTTCGCGGGCGGGATCCGGGGTGGCCTCGGCGCCGGGCGATCCATCTCGGCGCTGCTGAGATCTACGGCAGCGCGGGGAAATCATTCAGCTTTAGGGGAGGAAGGGGAGGCCCGGAGCGCCGCCGCTCCTGCCCGGCCCGGTAATTACAGCACAGCCACACGGCCTCGCCGAGAGCAGTATTTTACCTCGGAAATGCCTGAGTGACCCAGAAACTGGAGTCCCATTTCCTGAAATTATTTCACCACTTCAGAGCCCTTGTTTCAATGAAAGCTGCTGCAAACGAGGCATGAGAGCCCCGAGCTGAGCTGGAACATATTTTCCCTGCCGACGTGTGGGGATGGTTTGAAGGGAAGAGCAAAGTCAGGGCTGCGAGGAGGAGCGGGAGAGCCCAGGTGGATAAAAACCCTGCCACGAACCCAAATAATGGAGCCAGGGAGCTCCACACTGACACAAAACATTCTGCCACACCTGTTATAATCCCATCCCGCCTGGGCCCTTCCCTCTGTTCAGCTTTTGGAGGCTTTTAGGGTGCCAATGTTCGATGCACGAGCCCTAAAAATCTGACAGTCTGAGGGGAGAGAGAAATGCTCCAGGCAGAAAGGATTGCAGAAGGGGTCTGCAGAAGGGGGTCTGCAGAAGGGGGTCTGAAGAAGGGGGTCTGCAGAAAAGGGGGTCTGAAGAAGGGGCTCTGCAGAGACAAACTGCAGAAGGGGCCTGCAGAAGGGTTTGCAGAAAGCCCAGGTGCTGCAGCCATGAGCTCTGGTGGGCAGCAAAGCCCCCATTCCCCCACAGGAGCTCCCAGAACTCCACGTGAAGCTTCATGGGATGGAGCACCAGCACCCTAAAGGGATCCTGGTGGGTTCTGGGGACAGGGAGATGCCCAAAATAAAGGGTAAATAAAGGAAAGGTGAGGGACAGGCCCAGGGGTGGGGAGCATCCCTTGGAATTCCTCACCACCTCCAAGCTTTCCTGCCTGGCTGCAGCACAGCTCGTGCTGAACGAGGGGGGAAGAGCAGTTTGGGAAATCTGGCCTCGATTCACAGTGCCAGGAATGGGAATAGAAAGAAAAAAAGGGGGAAAAAAAAAGAAGGGAAAGAAAAAAGAAGGGAAAGAGAAAGAAGGGGGAAGAAAAAGCAGGGGGAAGAGAAAGAAGGAGGAAGAAAAAGAAGGGAAAGAAAAAGAAGGGGATAGAAAAAAGAAGGGAAAGAAACAGAAGGCCCCAAGAAAGTCGGAGGATAAATAAATCCAAACAGAGGCGCAGCAGCATCACGTGGGACACAGCAGAAACCAGTCCAAAGCCAAAGGCAAGGCAGAGCTGCTTCCCTGGCACACAGAACCAGACGTGGGCACGGGGCCTGGCCCGGGCAGCTCCAGCCCGAGCAGCCCCAGCCCTGGAGCAGCCCTGGAGCAGCCCTGGAGGAGCCCTGGAGCAGCCCTGGAGGAGCCCTGGAGCAGCCCTGGAGCAGCCCCAGCCATGGAGCAGCCCTGGAGCAGCCCCAGCCATGGAGCAGCCCTGGAGCAGCCCTGGAGCAGCCCCAGCCCAACATGGAGCGGCCTGAGGAGCCCTGGAGCAGCCCTGGAGCAGCCTTAGAGCAGCCCTGGAGCAGCCCTGGAGCAGCCCTGGAGCAGCCCCAGCCCTGGAGCAGCCCCAGCCCTGGAGCAGCCCTGGAGCCAGGCCTGGAGCAGCCCCAAGCAGCCCTGGAGCAGCCCTGGAGCAGCCCTGGAGCAGCCCTGGAGCAGCCCTGGAGCCAGGCCTGGAGCAGCCCCAAGCAGCCCTGGAGCAGCCCTGGAGCAGCCCCAGCCCTGGAGCAGGCCCGGAGCAGCCTGAGCAGCCCTGGAGCAGGCCTGGAGCAGCCCTGAGCAGCCCCAGCTGTTCCAGCTGCTCCCAGGGCTCCTCCCCAGCACGTTCCCCTCCTCAGGACGGCCACCAAAGCCCACCCGGACCCCACCCCGCAGCCCTGGTGTCCCCCAGCCCCGCTGGTGCTTCCTCTGCCCGAGTTCCCCAGCGCCAGGGGGATTCCCATCCCAGAAACCCCTGGAATGCACCCTGCGCCCGGCTCACGGGCATTTCAGAATGAAGCCAGGAACCAGGAGCTGGAATTGTGCTTTAGCCGCATCCCTGACCCCCTCCGGGCACCCCACGGCACTGCCACACCTGCCCAGGTGTGCTCAGCGCCCCTGGGAGCACCTGGCACCTGCAGCTGGAGCCCAGCACTGCACAGGGGCAGCCCTGGGGAATGAGGAACCCCGAGAAAGCAGAAACAAAACAGAAACAAACCAGAAACGCGCGTCAGAGACGGGCACAGCGAAAGAGGAATCTCGGGGGGAGTCTGGCATTCCCAGAGCTGTGGGCAGCCTGCTCCTGCTCCCAGAGATCCTGGGCTCTGAGCACGGCCCAGGCACGCAGGGAAACCCGGCTGAACCCCGGGAAAAGGCTGCAGTTCCTGGGGGACACAACCCACCGGGCTCACCGGGGTGTCCCGCAGCTCAGGGACCCCAAACCCAACAACTTTTCCACAGGAAAAGGGCTGGTGTTGGGTTCCCAGAGCAGGCAGGCCTGTGGGACAGCAGCTGCCCACTGAAACCCCATCCAAGCCAGAGCAGCAGCACCAAAACCCTTCCCTGAGCAGCGCTGAGGCCTCCAGGGACAGAGCAGAGCTGAAACCAGCAGGGCTGGGACCCCCTCAGGAATGGGACCCCCCCTCAGGGAGGAGCAGGGCTCTGGGACCCTGCCCCAAGGACCCTGCTGCCCTGAGCCCCCTGCCCACCCTGCAGCTGCTCCTGGGCTCTGCTGAGACCCCCAGCCCGGGGGGCTCCTCCCCAGAGCTGCTTCAGGGACAGATCCTCGGGAAGCATTCTGCCCAGAGCTGGGCATGAACGGGAATTCCTGCGTCCACACCGATACCCCAGGCTGCTCAGAGGGACCCGGCCAGGGACAGAGGGGACACCGCTGGAGGGACAGTGGGCAGTGAGGAAAGAGCAGCGAGGAAAGGGGCAGGATGGGGAGAGCAGAGCAGGAATGAGCGCTCTGTGTGTCTGTGTGTGTCTGTATGTGTGTGTGTGTCTGTATGTGTGTCTGTGTGTGTCTGTGTGTGTGAGTGTGTCTGTGTGCTCACACCTGCAGCCCCTCCCCATCCCCGGGAGAATGGACCCCCGGATCCCCTGACAGCCCCTCCACATCACCCTGGAGCCCCAGCAGACCCGAGGGTGCAGACCCTTCCCCACCTCAGAGCACCAAGCCCAGCTTTGGGGTCCCCAATTCCAAGATTCCCGTCAGCCCTGAGCCCCCAGCCCCATTCCAGGGCTCCCCTTTACCCCCTCCTCATTCCGGGGCTCTCCTCAGTCCTGAGCCCCCAGCCCCATTCCAGGGCTGTCCTTCACCCCCTCCCCATTCCGGGGCTCCCCTCAGCCCTGAGTCCCCTCCCCATTCCGGGGCTCCCCTCAGTCCTGTGCCCCCTCCCCATTCCGGGGCTCCCCTCAGTCCTGTGCCCCCTCCCCATTCCGGGGCTCCCCTCAGTCCTGTGCCCCCTCCCCATTCCGGGGCTCCCCTCAGTCCTGTGCCCCCTCCCCATTCCGGGGCTGCCCCCGCGCTCCCCCCGGCACCGCCCGGGCCCCTCGCTGCTCCTCGGCCCCGCCTCGGGGGCGGGGCTTGGCCGCATAGCGGAGCCCCCCTCGCCCGCCATTGGCCGCCGCTCCCGCCGCTCAGGGGCGGCGCGCGATGCGATTGGCCGCGGCGCGCTGCCACTCAGCGCGGGGGCGGGGCGGGCGGAGCCGCCGCCGGACGAAAACTCGGGGAGAGTTGTGGGGGGAGGGGCCGGCCGGGGCTCCCGCCGCCCCCGGACCTGCCCCGCCGCCGCCGCCGCCGCGGAACCGCTCGGGACGGCCCCGCTCCCGCCGTGCCGGCGCCGCCGTTACCTGAGGGAGCCGGGCCGGGTCCTCGCGCTGGCGCCGCTCGCGCTGGGGCTCCCGCCGCCCCCCCCCGCCCCGCGAGCCAGGCTCTCGCGAGACCCGCGCGGAGGTAACGGCGAGGCGGCCAATGGGACGCGCCGGAGGCGGGGCTTCGACTGCTAAGGGGCGTGGTTACCGCACACAGTGGGCGTGGTCAGTGATAGGCTCCGCCCGGGAGGCCCCGCGGGGACCGCGACACGTGGGGAGCGGGGACAGACCCGGGATACAGCCGGGACACCCCCGGGACAGACCAGGACAGCCCGGGACAGACCCGGAATATAGCCGGGACAGGCCCGAGACAGACCTGGGATAGACTGGGACACCCCCGGGATAGCACTGGGGACACCCCAAGGCCAGGAGGACAGGGCTGGGAGACAGGTGACACTGGCAGGGCCCCCAAGGAGACACGAGCAGCTCAGGCTGTCACCGAACCGTGTTTATTGCCGTCAGTCCCCGCTGTCCTGCCCGCTGTCACATGGCGAAGAGGATGAGGAAGGCCACCATGAGGCAGAAGAGCCCCATGGCCTCGGACAGGGCGAGGCCCAGGATGGCGTAGAAGAGCTGCTGCTTCAGAGAGGGGCTCCTGGGGGACACGGCCACCTCGGTCCTGTCCCTCACAGAGACCTGTCCCTCCCTGACCCCTCCTAGGGGGCCAGGACACTCAGGACACTGACCCCAGGGGTCACTCCTCAGCCCAGGTGCGTTACCTGCTCCGGCCCCGCCTCAGGGCCGCTCAGCGCCGGCAAGGGCTGGGCCAACAGTGCCCGTGGGCTCCTCCTCACCTGCAGGGCACACACCCAGGACACTCACCTGGGGACACCGGGGGGACACCACCCTGGGGACACCCTCCTGTGCTCCCCCAGACCCTCCGTGTCACACCCAGGGCCACCACTGCGACCCTGGCCACGCTCGGGGTGTATCCGAGGGTCACACGGCACCCCCAGCCCGTCCCATGGGGACAGGGGACAGGGGACAGGGACAGGGACGGGGCTGGCACTACTCACAAGAGCAGGAGCCGAGATGAACCTGGCACAGGTGAGCATGGCGAGGATGGATGGACACAGGGACACGGCCAAAGGGCACGGCTGAGGGGACACAGGGACATGGCTGAGGGGACACGGGTGCGACACAGGGGACACAGTGGGACAAGACTGAGTGACACGGTGGGACACGGGCCCCCGGCTGAGGCCCCACGAGTGCCCCCGGCTCCGGGGGTCACGCAGGGCACACACGGGAGGGGCAGGAGGTGCCGCTGTCACCCAGGTGTCGCCTCCCGGCAGTGGCATCGCGGTGGCACCGTGGGGACAGGGACGGAGGTGCCGCTGCAGGTGTCACCCGCGGTGGGACAGCGGAGCCCCCGGGCCGAGACGGACCCCGGGGGTGTCGGGCACACCTGAGGGGCTCTCGGTGTCCCCCGGGGCTCGGGGTGTCCCTGGGGAGCTCTCGGTGTCCCCCGGGGCTCGGGGTGTCCCTGGGGAGCTCTCGGTGTCCCCCGGGGCTCGGGGTGTCCCTGGAGCTCTCGGTGTCCCCCGGGGCTCGGGGTGTCCCTGGGGAGCTCTCGGTGTCCCCCGGGGCTCGGGGTGTCCCTGGGGAGCTCTCGGTGTCCCCCGGGGCTCGGGGAGTCCCTGGAGCTCTCGGTGTCGCCCCCGCTCTCCCCGGGCTCTGCCGGGCAGGTCGCGGCCGCTCCCTGTGCGCATGCGCGGCCGGTGATTGGGGGGGCGCCCTCTGCCGGACGGGAGGACTCGGAGCGGCGCGCGGGGCGGGGCCTGGGGCGGGGGGGCGGGGGCTTGGTGCGGGGTGGGCGTGGCCAGGCGGCGCGCGCCCTCTGGCGGGAAAACGGGGGAGCGCGCCTGGGGAGAGCACGTGACAGCTGTGTGTGACCCCAACGTGTCCCCACCGTGTCCCCACCGTGTCCCCAACGTGTCCCCAACGTGTCCCCCAACGTGTCCCCAACGTGTCCCCCAACGTGTCCCCAACGTGTCCCCAACGTGTCCCCAACGTGTCCCCAACGTGTCCCCACCGCGTCCCCAACGCGTCCCCAACGTGCCCCCGAGGGTGCGGGAAGGACACAGCTGCTGTGTCCCCCTCCCGGCTGCAGTGTCCCCACCCAGGGCTATGTCCCCCCCACAAATGGTGTGTCCCCCCCACCTTGGGGACACGGTCACCTCCCCCTTGGGGACATTGTCCCCCCACCCCTTCACCTTGGGGACACTGCCACCCCCCTGTCCTGTGCCTCCCCCTTTGGGGACACTGTCACCCCCCCATTGGGGACACTGCCAACCCCCCGGGTGCTGTCCCCCCCCTTGGGGACACTGCCATCCCCCCCTTGGGGACACTGCCACCCCCCTGTCCTGTGCCTCCCCCTTTGGGGACACTGTCACCCCCCATTGGGGACACTGCCAACCCCCCAGGTGCTGTCCCCCCCCCCTTGGGGACACTGTCCCCCCCCCTTGGGGACACTGTCACCCCCCGCTGGGGACACTGTCACCCCCCGGGTGCTGTGTCCCCACTTTGGGGACACTGCCACCCCCCTGTCCTGTGCCTCCCCCTTGGGGACCCCGCCACCCCCCTGTCCTGTGTCACTCCTCCCCTTGGGGACCCCGCCACCCCCCCGGCTCTCCGTCGGCGCTGCTGCCGTCACGGCCATTAATTAAAGCCGGGCGATAATTAACGGCCGTTAACGGGAAATCAATGCCGAGGAGCCGCGGCTGGGGGGGCTCCGGCTCCGACCCCTCCCGGGCACCGCGGGGGCACCGCGGGCATCGATCGGGGCTCCCGGGGGGGACACGGGCGACAAGGGGGGGACAGGGGCGGGGGACCCGCGGGGCTCCGGGGGAATTTCGGGGGTTTTGGGTTCGGGGGAATTTCGGGGGTTCGGGGGAATTTCGGGGGTTTTGGGTTCCGGGGAATTTCGGGGGTTCGGGGGAATTTCGGGGGTTTTGGGTTCGGGGGAATTTCGGGGGTTTTGGGGAATTTCGGGGGTTCGGGTTTGGGGCAGTTTTAGGGGGGTTTGGTTTTGGGGCAGTTTTGGGTGATTTTGGGTTCGGGGAGGGACGGGAGGAGCAGCAGAGCCGGGCTGTGAAAATGGCCAGAAACGGCCCCAAAAAGGCGTCAGAACTGCCGGGAATGGGGGGGGTCTGATCCCAAAATGGGGGTTCGGTTCCAATAATGGGGGTACTGATCCCAAAATAGGGGTTGTGATCCCAAAATGGGAGTTCTGATCCTAAAATTGGGGTTCTGGTCCCAAAATGGGGTTCTGATCCAGGGAATGGGGTTTTCACCACAGAAATTGCGGATTTCTCACCCAGGAATTTGAGGTTTCTCCCACAGGATTTGGGATTTTTCACCCAGGAAATGGGGATTTCTCCCCCAGGATTTGGGATTTCTCACCCAGGAATTTGGGATTTCTCCCACAGGATTTGGGATTTTTCACCCAGGAAATGGGGATTTCTCCCACAGGATTTGGGATTTTTCACCCAGGAAATGGGGATTTCTCCCACAGGATTTGGGATTTTTCACCCAGGAAATGGGGATTTCTCCCACAGGATTTGGGATTTTTCACCCAGGAAATGGGGATTTCTCCCCCAGGATTTGGGATTTCTCACTCAGGATTGGGGTTTCTCACCCAGCATTTGGGATTTCTCTCCCAGGAATTTGAGGTTTCTCCCCCAGGATTTGGGTCTGGGGGCCCTTTTGGGGTGGGCTGTGCTCACTGACCCCACTGGCCCCAGTGCAGGATTTGCTTTTCCAGGATTTTTTTTTCCCAGATTTTTTTTTTTTTTTACGTGCTCTTTTATGACAAACTTTCCTTTATGTCTGACATTTAAAGGCCGATCAGATCTTCCCTGCAGGACAGGGGAAATGGGGAAATTTATTGGGGAATTTACTGGGATATTTATTGGGGCCGGAGATTGACTCCGACAGCGCCGGGAGCTGGGCAGGTGCTGCGGGAATTATTTGGGAATTTTTGGGGAATTATTTGGGAATTTTTTTGGGAATTATTTGGGATTTTTTTGGGAATTATTTGGGAATTTTTTTGGGAATTATTTGGGAATTTTTGGGGAATTATTTTGGGAATTTTTTGGGGAATTATTTGGGAATTCTGGGCCGGCTTTGTCCCCCAGGAGGGGCTGGCAGGGAGGAGACAAAGTCCTGGCCGATGCGGGGGTTTTGGGGTCAAAAATGAGATTTTTGAGGGTTTTTTGTCACCTTGTAGCTCCTCCTGATGTCCTGCTCCCAGCGCTGGAGTTTGGGGACAAGGGACAGGGACAGAGGGACAGAGGGACAGGGGACAGAGGACAGAGGGACAGAGGGACAGGGACAGAGGGACAGGGACAGATGGACAGAGGGACAGAGGGACAGAGGACAGAGGGACAGAGGGACAGAGGACAGAGGGACAGGGACAGAGGACAGAGGGACAGGGGACAGAGGGACAGAGGGACAGAGGGACAGAGGGACAGGGACAGAGGGACAGGGGACAGATGGACCAGAGGGACAGAGGGACAGGGGACAGAGGGGGACAGGGACAGAGGACAGAGGGACAGGGGAAAGGTCCCCCCGGGGCCTTGGGGACAGCCGGGCCCTGCTGGCAACCGCCACCCTCCCGGCAGCCCCCGAGGCTGAGCCCGGTTCCTGATTCCCAATTCCCAAATTCCCAATCCTCAATTCCCAAATTCTCAACTCTAAATCCCAAATTCTCAACTCTAAATCCCCAATTCCCAACTCTAAATCCCCAATTCCCAACCCCAAATCCCCAATTCCCAGCCCCAAATCCCCAATTCTCAGCCCCAAATCCCCAATTCCCAGCCCCAAATCCCCAATTCCCAACCCCAAATTTCCAATTCCCAACCCCAAAGTTGCCAGCCCTAAATCCCCAGTTCCCGACTCCAAATTCCCAACCCCAAATCCCCAATTCCCAATCCTAAATCCCCAATTTCCAGCCCTAAATCCCCAATTTGCAGTTCCCAATCCCCAATTCCCAACCCCAAATTCTCAATCCCCCAGTTCCCAATTCGCAATCCTAAATCCCCAATTTCCAATTCCCAACTCCGAATCTTCAATACCCCCAATTCCCAACCCCAAATCCCCAATTCCCAACCCCAAATT